>CATNEM010000320.1:0-97500 GCA_950096795.1 Macrostomum cliftonense
CATATACACTTCCATAGTGGTCACAGACATTTCAATGGTGGTCATATACACTTCCATGTGGTCATAGACATTTCAATGGTGGTCATAGACACTTCAGTGGTGGTCATAGACACTTTCAAATGGTGGTCATAGACACTTCAATGTGGTGGGTGCATAGACACTTCAGTGGTGGTCATAGACACTTCAATGGTGGTCATAGGACACTTCAATGGTGGTCATAGACACTTCAATGGTGGTCATAGACACTTCAATGGAGGTTAAAGACACTTTAATGGTGGTCAATACACTTCCATAGTGGTCATAGACATTTCAATAATGGTCATAGACACTTCAGTGGTGGTCATAGACACTTCAGTGGTGGTCATAGACATTTCAATGGTGGTCATATACACTTCCATAGTGGTCATAAACATTTCAATGGGCGGTCATATACACTTCAATGGTGGTCATATACACTTCAATGGTGGTCATAGACACTTTCAATAGTGGTATAGACACTTCAAGGGTGGTCATAGACACTTCAATGGTGGTCATAGACACTTCAGTGGTGGTCATAGACACTTCAATGGTGGTCACATACACTTCCATAGTGGTCATAGACATTTCAATGGTGGTCATATACACTTCCATAGTGGTCATAGACATTTCAATGGTGGTCATATACACTTCAATGGTGGTCATAGACACTTCAATAGTGGTCATAGACACTTCAATGGTGGTCATAGACACTGTCAGTGGTGGTCATAAACACTTCAATGGTGGTCATAGACACTTCAAGGGTGGTCATAGACACTTCAAGTGTGGTCATAGACACTTCAATGGTGGTCATAGACATTTCGATGGTGGTCATAGACATTTCAATGGTGGTCATAGACATTTCAATGGTGGTCATAGATACTTCAATGGTGGTCATAGACAATTTAAATAGGGGTCATGGGCACTTAAATGAATGTTCATAAGCACTGCTTGGAAGCAATGGAAAATTCTATTTTAGATAAAGAACACCCCATTGGCTCAAAAATGATGGAAGACTAAAGCAAAAAAGAAGAAAATAATTTCCAGGTTTAAGGGCTAACAAATTTACGAGCTAATATTAAAACAGTGTTCTTTGTTAAAAGAAGTCTTTCCATTTAATAAAAAAGCATTTGTCACAAGCAATTCAATTTGCGTGAGGGAAAAAAACTTAGGATAGAAAGGGAAAGAATCTAAGAGAAAATATGTACCTTAATAAATCTACTAGCGCTGCATGAACAGAATCCGATTGAAAAAAAACCCTCAAAATCTTAGCAACGTTTCTTTAGATAAAACAAAAAGTGCAAAACAGAAAATTTTGTACTTTAAAATATGAGCGCGGAAAGGTCGGTACAAGTTTGGCAGAAAGAAATATAACAGCCCATAGTTTGATAGGGATTAGGCAAGATCTGTTTAGAAATAACTGTTTTTTCGCATTAGTTTTAAACTCTAAATATAGGATACACACAAGCAACAAAACAAAGGAAAAAAACATTATAATACTATTATTAATGCACACTTTATGAACTACTTTGAGTAGGCAGTTATTTATAATAATGTCTGAATTTAAGGGCAACGGAAACTAAATTACTGGGAAGACTGATAAAAAATCTATGAAAGATGCGTTAAACAATAATTTACTGTAAGAAAATAATTTAAACACAAATAAACAGCGTAAACTAACAAAATTTAAGACAAAAAGAATTTAAATTCAATCTATTTATGAGCAATAAAAATAAGGACTTCAAACCCGCGATAAAGATCATAATCTTAGGAAGACTCTGTATTTAAGTGGAAGCAAATTGACTTGCACGCTTAGCTAGTGACTCGCTGAAGCATCTGAGGGCATAGCTAGTGACTCGCTGAAGCATCTGAGGGCATAGCTAGTGACTCGCTGAAGCATCTGAGGGCATAGCTAGTGGACTCGCTGAAGCATCTGAGGGCATAGCTAGCTGTAGGGCATAGCTAGGACTCGCTGAAGCATCTGAGGGCATAGCTAGTGACTCGCTGAAGCATCTGAGGGCATAGCTAGTGACTCGCTGAAGCATCTGAAGGCTTAGCTTAGTGGGTAATTGGGTTGGGTACCCAACTTAGCTTAGTTGGGTACAAAAGCATTTAAGGTTGTTCTGAAGCAATTCTGAGTCATCAACATGCCTATAGGTTCGAAAGCTAGGGAAAAAGCACAGAAGTTGTCATGGCAACCAAATTTTCTGTTTAATCGGACACGCACAAGCCTGTAAACAATCAATGAGGAATTATTAGAAAAAAGCGCACCCAAGTAAAATAACGAAGCAGATTTCGATTGGTCAGTCACAGCAGTCGATCAAAAAACTCCCCCAAGACTCAAGCGTCCGATATCTGGCCAGTTTTTTTACTGATCAGATCCGGGTTAGACAGCGGATTCCAATTCGGCGAACAATTCAGGGGCGCCGCGACCCGCGGAGCCGCCAGTAGCTCCAGCAGGTCGTTGATTAGCTCCAGCTGGCGGCTGCTGCTGCTGCTGCTGCGGCCTCTGCTGTTGCTGTTGTTGCTGCTGCGACTGCTGAGTCTTCCAGCCCTGCAGAGCCGGCGGCAGCAGGTCCTCCCAGTTGGTGCCAATGCCAATGGAATCGCTGTCAGCCTCTAGACCGTCGCTGCCGCCCACAGCGCCAGCTCCAGCAGCGACTCCGCCGGCACCGGCGCCAAAAACGCTGGCCCATTCGTTAGCTAAATCGGAGCTGCCGCCGTCTAGTAGGTCGCGAAGGAACGCGTCGTCTTCGCCCGTGGCAGTAGCCGTTTGCGGCTGAGCTTGAGCAGCAGCAGCAGCAGCCGCCGCCGGCCCTGCTGCCGAGCCGTCCAGGCTGATGCTGCTGAACAGATCGTCAACATTGTTAGCAGAATTGTTGCCCGAGGCGTTGCGATCAGCAAAACTGCCAGATTCTGCAATGTGTTTTAATTAAATTGATTTAGTAATGCGCCATACACACTACTCAATCAGTATTTACTAAGTAGGCGCATAAAGAAATTTAAGAAACATGTTAGAAAATCTTCCTCACGATTTGTAGCGCCCCCTAGCGCGCCATCCATAGTGCCAGTTTGACCAGCTGAAACTGACGCGGCCGCTGACGCGCCAGACGGCTTCGTCGAAGACTCCTGTTGTTCGCGCATCTCCTGCAGAAAAATCTCGTCTAAACGGGTCAGCTTTTGGTCCAGGCTCTCTGTGAATTGCCTGAACAAAATTGGTGTTGCATAAGTTAGAAAATGCGCAAAACACACATTAAAAACAAGAACAGGAAAGAGGAAAATGAATCTGCGCTCGTATCCCCAGGCATAGACAGATTTTGATTTATAAAATGACAGCCAATCATATACCAGCCAATCAGATGCCAGCAAATAAAAATAACAGATAAAAATACGAAAAAGATTAAAATCAATGAACAAACTCATTAAAAAAACGACGCCAGCATTTTACCCAGCCGCAGCAGAATTTCCATCGTCAAACAGGCCAATTAAATCGGCCGTTTGACCATCCGAGGCATTGGCAGCTGCCTCATTCTGCTCCTCATTAGCTTCGTCATCTTTAGATTCCACAGCGGCGGCTCTGATTTAATAACAGAGCGCATGGCGCAGAGCAAATTGACGTTTAACTTTTTTTCAGTCAGACAAATTCTACATGACAAATATCATTTGTAATCCAATATATAACAAATATTATTGCGATTACTTACTCTGGTCCGCTTTCAATAGGATCCGCATTTGAGTCTGAGCCGGCAGACGTTTGACTAGCTAGTTTTCGGCTCTCGTCAACCAGGTCCTGAGGGCGGAAATAAGTAAAAGGAAGGGTTGTTTGCGTATTGCTTTCTAGACTATTCAGTGAATTTTCAATGGGCCTCAAACACCACTCATTGGTCCTTCAGTAGCCTTCAAACACCTGTCACTGCTCCTCAGTAGCCTTCAAACACCTGTCACTGCTCCTTCAGTAGCCTTCAAATACCCTTCACTGGTCCTTCAGTAGCCCTCAAGCACCAGTCACTGGTCCTTCAGTAGCCCTCAAGCACCAGTCACTGATCTTTCAGTAGCCCTCAAGCACCAGTCACTGATCCTTCAGTAGCCCTCAAGCACCAGTCACTGGTCCTTCAGTAGCCTTCAAACACCTGTCACTGCTCCTTCAGTAGCCCTCAAGCACCAGTCACTGATCCTTCAGTAGCCCTCAAGCATCAGTCACTGTTCCTTCAGTAGCCCTCAAACACCAGTCACTGGTCCTTCAGTAAGCCCTCAAGCACCAGTCACTGGTCCTTCAGTAGCCCTCAAGCACCAGTCACTGGTCCTTCAGTAGCCCTCAAACACCAGTCACTGTTCCTTCAGTAGCCCTCAAACACCAGTCACTGGTCCTTCAGTAGCCCTCAAGCACCAGTCACTGGTCCTTCAGTAGCCCTCAAGCACCTCACTGTTCCTTCAGTAGCCCTTAAGCACCAGTCACTGGTCCTTCAGTAGCCCTCAAACACCAGTCACTGTTCCTTCAGTAGCCCTCAAGCACTAGTCACTGTTCCTTCAGTAGCCCTCAAACACCAGTCACTGTTCCTTCAGTAGCCCTCAAGCACCAGTCACTGGTCCTTCAGTAGCCTTCAAACACCTGTTACTGCTCCTTCAGTAGCCCTCAAGCATCAGTCACTGGTCCTTCAGTAGCCCTCAAGCACCAGTCACTGGTCCTTCAGTAGCCCTCAAACACCAGTCACGGTTCCTTCAGTAGCCCTCAAGCACCAGTCACTGTTCCTTCAGTAGCCCTCAAGCACCAGTCACTGATCCTTCAGTAGCCCTCAAGCACCAGTCACTGGTCCTTCAGTAGCCTTCAAACACCTGTCACTGCTCCTTCAGTAGCCCTCAAGCACCAGTCACTGATCCTTCAGTAGCCCTCAAGCATCAGTCACTGTTCCTTCAGTAGCCTTCAAACACCTGTCACTGCTCCTTCAGTAGCCCTCAAGCATCAGTCACTGGTCCTTCAGTAGCCCTCAAGCACCAGTCACTGGTCCTTCAGTAGCCCTCAAACATCAGTCACTGGTCCTTCAGTAGCCTTCAAACACCTGTCACTGCTCCTTCAGTAGCCCTCAAGCATCAGTCACTGTTCCTTCAGTAGCCTTCAAACACCTGTCACTGCTCCTTCAGTAGCCCTCAAGCACCAGTCACTGGTCCTTCAGTAGCCCTCAAGCACCAGTCACTGGTCCTTCAGTAGCCCTCAAACATCAGTCACTGGTCCTTCAGTAGCCCTCAAGCACCAGTCACTGTTCCTTCAGTAGCCCTCAAGCACCAGTCACTGGTCCAATAGTTTGTTAAACAACTCACCTTAAGCAGATTGAACTCATAGAACTGATAACCCTTAAAGGAATCGGCCACAGCGGACATTGTACGGCTAGTCTTGGCCCAGAACTGCATCAGAATGTCCTGGTCAACGCCAGCACGTGGCTGAGCAGGTTGCAGCGCGAAGCGGCCAATAGGTCCACCTTCTGCATGCAGTCCAATTTTAGTTTGTCAAATTTGGCTTTGCATTTTTCGCACCTAAGAAGAATGACATGGGAATGGGAGACATGAATTTAGACACCTGTGTACAATAATGTAGATAATAAAAACCTGAGCATGTATAGCACTTTATAAAAACAATAATAAGAACAAAAGTAACTAGGCCCTCACCTGAGCTTGCACAGTACGAAACCGGTCCAACTGCTTGCCAGCATCGGGGTCCAACTCCTCGGACACTTTGCGCATCCAGAGCAGCGCGCCCCGGTAGTCAGTCCTAGCCGCCTCCATGCGCTGCACAGTCAGCAGAGTGTCCGAGATCGCCCGACAGCGAAAGGTTTCAACCTCCTGGTACAGTCGCCCAAGCGGCACTCGCAAAGCCAGGCGCTGCTGGGCGGAGAAGCTGAGCGATTTGCCAACAGCCGACATCATCTCATCTTGCCGGCGCTGGTCTTGCCGGCGGTGCTGTGCTCGGAGCGGGATTTCAGGAATCGGCCGAACTCGTTCTCCGACTGGCTCAGGCAGCACAAGCTCTCCTGCGGGTGGCGCGGCGCGTTCGGGGTGGCGTGGGCTCGACTTTACGGGGGTGGGCGATTCTTTGAGGGGGTTAGGGCGATTCTTTTGGGGCTGAGCGATTCTATTAGGGGGTTGGGCGATTCTATTAGGGGGTGGGCGCTTCTATTAGGGGGTGGGCGCTTCTATTAGGGGTTGGGCGATTCTATTAGGGGGTTGGGCGATTCTATCAGGGGGTGGGCGATTCTATTAGGTTTGGGTGATTCTTTTAGGGGTTGGGTGATTCTATAGGGGTTGGGTGATTCTATTAGGGGTTGGGTGATTCTATTAGGGGTTGGGTGATTCTATTAGGGGTTGGGTGATTCTATTAGGGGTTGGGTGATTCTATTAGGGGTTGGGTGATTCGATTCTATTAGGGGTTGGGTGATTCTATTAGGGGTTGGGTGATTCTATTAGGGGTTGGGTGATTCTATTAGGGGTTGAGCGATTCTTTTAGCCGTTCTATAGGGGATTGGCAATTTTGCAGCAAAGGGTGTCTCTTCTTTGAAATAGGGGCCTCAAAAAAACCTATAAGATATTCTTATATAGGTTGAAGATTTAGGAGAATGGAGGGTGGCTCCCATAAAAGGAGATATTCGACAAGGTGGCGAGTTTTACAAGAAAAGCGGGTGTTTTTTTAAAGAGGAAGCCCTTCCTCTTTAAACCTTAACTCTTACCCTTAACTCCAACCCTTAACTCCAACCCTTAACTCCAACCCTTAACTCTTACCCTTAACTCCAACCCTTAACTCCAACCCTTAACTCCAACCCTTAACTCCAACCCTTAACTCCAACCCTTAACTCTTACCCTTAACTCCAACCCTTAACTCCAACCCTTAACTCTTACCCTTAACTCCAACCCTTAACTCTTACCCTTAACTCCAACCCTTAACTCCAACCCTTAACTCTTACCCTTAACTCCAACCCTTAACTCACCTGGTAGCGCTCGATAGTTCTTAACAAATCGGCGCAAGTGCGTTGAACGCTGCGAAACAAATCGAGCTTGGTGTCCAATTCGGCATCGGAAGCGACCACGTGCTCGTCCTCGGGCCTGCCTAGCCGTTTAATCACAGCCTGCTTAGTGGTCCAATAGGCGCTGCGCAATTTGTGTGTTGTGGAGCTGTCGGCCCGCTCGGCGTAGCGGTTGTAGTTCGAGCCAGGGTAGCCGCTGCAGGCGAATTGTGTGTACATATTTTGGGTGTAGGGCTTTGCTTTTGAATGCACATGCACAGGCTTTTCATGGAATGAGCGTTTGAAACATATGGTGCACAATTCAATCATAGGGTGTGCAGTTCAATCATAGGGTGTGCAGTTCAATCATAGGGTGTGCAGTTCAATCATAGGGTGCACAATTCAATCATAGGGTGTGCAGTTCAATCATAGGGTGTGCAGTTCAATCATAGGGTGTGCAGTTCAATCATAGGGTGTACAGTTCAATCATAGGGTGCACAGTTCAATCATAGGGTGTGCAGTTCAATCATAGGGTGCACAGTTCAATCATAGGGTGTGCAGTTCAATCATAGGGTGTGCAGTTCAATCATAGGGTGTGCAGTTCAATCATAGGGTGTGCAGTTCAATCATAGGGTGTACAGTTCAATCATAGGGTGTGCAATTCAATCATAGGGTGTAAAGTTCAATCATAGGGTGTACAGTTCAATCATAGCGCATGCAATTCAATCATAGGGTTCAGTCGCAATGTTCAACTATAAAATGTACGGTTTAATAAAAGGGTGTACACATGTACAGTTTTTTTCACATCTATAATTAAAGCTTGGACAATCAACTTTTGATCCTAGATAAACAGAATTTAGACAGAATATATTATTCACAATCTCAGAACCCCATGTGTCTGGATCAAAATGTCAATATTTTGAGTCAAGATAGAAATGCTCTTTAGACTGTATCAAGAAGCATATAGCTACATAACAACACTTACGCCATGATCAAGATAAGTTGATAGCTAATAGTTCGGCTTGTCGATAAAATATTAGCTGATTTGTTGATCAATCAATATCCGCCGCAGCAAAGCAGAGATGAGTAGAACCGAACGACCATGAGAGAATTTTGTCACTTTAACAACGGAATGATTCGTAAAACAAAGGCCTGAAATAAAATTGCACTAATTTTATCAATAATTTATAATTAATTTTATCAATTAATAATTGATAAAATGATGTAACAATAAAAAAACAGATTTAATAGCAACTACTACCTACTCTCCCTCACGATCTTTCAGGCGGACATGCTAACCCTCACGATCTTTCAGGCGGACATGCTAACCCTCACGATCTTTCAGGGGGGCATGCTAACCCTCACGATCTTTCAGGCGGACATGCTAACCCTCACGATCTTTCAGGGGGACATGCTAACCCTCACGATCTTTCAGGCGGACATGCTAACCCTCACGATCTTTCAGGGGGACATGCTAACCCTCACGATCTTTCAGGCGGATATGCTAACCCTCACGATCTTTCAGGCGGACATGCTAACCCTCACGATCTTTCAGGGGGACATGCTAACCCTCACGATCTTTCAGGCGGACATGCTAACCCTCACGATCTTTCAGGCGGACATGCTAACCCTCACGATCTTTCAGGCGGACATGCTAACCCTCACGATCTTTCAGGGGGACATGCTAACCCTCACGATCTTTCAGGCGGACATGCTAACCCTCACGATCTTTCAGGCGGACATGCTAACCCTCACGATCTTTCAGGGGGACATGCTAACCCTCACGATCTTTCAGGCGGACATGCTAACCCTCACGATCTTTCAGGGGGACATGCTAACCCTCACGATCTTTCAGGGGGACATGCTAACCCTCACAATCCTTCAGGGGACATGCTAACCCTCACAATCCTTCGGGAAATGCTAACCCTCACGATCCTTCAGGGGGAGCGGCTGCTCCTCTAATCACCTTCAGAGCTACTGACACGCCAAACCGATAATTAAAAAAAAATCGACAAGCAATGCAAAAGCACAGTGAAAACTACTGGCTAATGAAGGCACTGGTATATTGGCGTCAACTTGACACAGCTGAGAACTGATAAATGCGCAGCCTAAAAAAAGTAGCACTAAAAGGCTCAGACACAAGTTGCCAAGTCTAAAATCTATACTGAATAGTTTCAACGCCGCACGCCGAATAGACTTGATAGTGCACGCTGGCGTCGTCAACGATAGCGAATAGAAGGTCGACGCCGCCGAGCTGGTCCGATCCGCCAGCAGACAGCTGCAACTTGCGCACCCCGACAGGACAGGGCGGACTGGAGTCCACGTCGACAACCACTAACCAATAGTCGGGCAAGGCGGCGCCGGCCGCCGTACGACGCCGCCGATGTCCCAGTTGGAAAAACGTCGAAATCACGCTAACTAGCTGGCCGGTGCAGGACGGCGCATCGACAATCGTCAACTGATGCGTCGAAGTCTTTGCCTGGGTTGCTAAGGGAAATTTCTGACACGGACATTCGTTGACGGGCGTCGGCAGTTGACAGGCCGGCCAGCAGGTCTGGCCAGGGCACAAGCGGCTGCAGGGATTCATCAGCTGGAAAGCTGGCCGCCTGCAGCTGTCGAGCCGAATTGGGGACGACTATAGTCGAACTGGCCGCTCGATAGTCGGACCAAGACGACGCCGTTTTAACATTGAAATCTTCTAGCTCGGAGATCGGCGTGGACACAGGCAGATCCGGATCAATGCAGCGCCTGGGCCGGCTGGACAGGTCGAGAACGAACTGGCGCGACTCGAGCGACGAGGCCGGAGGAGGAGCGGCAGCAGAAGCAGCAGCGGACATTTGTCGAGTCGAATGCCGCACCAACTGGTAGCCAGCCCTGACCAGTCTGGCGTACGCTAGCCAACGCTGAAAATCCCGGGCGAGCTTAGAAAAGTTTGATAGGCCTGCTGAATAGACAGCGGCAGGCCGCCATAACGGACAATCAATCCGCCCAGCTCCATCAGCATCAGCGCATCCTCCGGCTGCAGCAGGGTGGCGCCGTCTGGCTGACGTCGGCCATACTGGCCGGAGAATCTGGCTCGGCCCGGCACCGACACCTGACGCTGGTCGGGGAGCCACTCGCCATCAGCTAGCTGATCTGGCGCGGCGCTGCGCTCTTCAGTCAGGGCCAGGCGCCATCTGGCCCGAGCCAGTTCAACCTCGGCGGCTGCGCCATCAGCGTCATCGCGCCAGTGTCGCTTGAGACCGCCAGACTCTGGCAGGCTGCTGGATTTTGGCTGGCGGGCTAGCAGGTCGCGGCCAACAAGCATCTGTAATAATTTGAAGAAATTCTTTGATAATTTCTTTAAATAAGTACACAGCAAAGAAAGTTTTTTTATTTAGGTTTTAATGACTGTAATGCTCCTAAGGCTAATAACTCTATAGATTCTATTGGTATAAATCATAAATTTACTTTGCCTAATATAACTATATAAAATAAATATACTATATTTATTGCTAGGCTAGCTAGGTAAAATTTAAGTGTTTATTATCTACTATTTTATTAAGAATGTAATGGACCAATAGATTTAGATAGGTAGTAGGTAGCTCAGAAAATTTAGTTGGGCAATGCAATTTAGTTGAAACAAAGTTTTAAGAGACTTATTTTGAAAGATTTTTTGAAGGAGCAAAAAGGACCTATGAACCACTTCTTATTTCTGCTATGTTTTATTTGCATTCTCCCAATTTTTTACATCTATACTGCCTATCTTCCTACTTGCCTCCTTTCCAATTTTGCAATGTACCTTCCCAATTTTGACCTAATTTGCGAATTACATTGCCAATTTTGTGACTTACCCCTTGGTCAGCCACCAAATCAGTTGGCCAGGTTGGCATGTATCTCCTAGCTTACTATATTAAATTGTTTTAAGAAAAGTGATATAGTGGGATATATTATAAGTTTAGTAAATATGAGATAAGTCTATTATTGCTAATATTAGTAAATAAGTACAAAAAGTTGCCAAACTAGTTCATTGGAAACATGCAATGCCAAAAATACTTTAGACATACCCAGAGATACTTGGTGGCTAGCATGTAAATCATTGATAATAAATAGATGTCAGCATTAGAAACTTGCATTGTATGATATCAATTAGCCTTTTCATATTGCTAGTTTGAAAAACTGGTTTAAAGCTCTTCATATTGGTGGTTCTGTTTTTCAAACATGGTTTGGAACTAGGTTCTGGTTCTGGAACACAGTTTGAGAAAATTTCTTGAACTGACTTAGAATGATTAGTTTGAGGACCACTTTTTATGGGATGCCAATCAATTTGATGATAGACAAATTTGGCAATAGAATTTCAAGATAAAAAAATTTGGCAAAAAGCAAATTTTGCAACAAGCAATCCGAATTCATTGATAGCAAGTGCGTCCAGTTTTGGCAAAATATAATAGTTTCAAGCTCCTTTGGAGGATTCAGTAGCCCTACATGGCCCATTAGACTGCCCTTTAGAAAGTGTGAATTTGAAAGGCTGAGATTTCTAAATTTCCCAACCATGACAAAGTCTATTTTTATTCCTAACTTAGTATATTTTTAAGCCACAAAGTTAAAATAATGCAAAGAGGATAAAATAAATAATAATAAAATGCAACTTTTAACAAAATACATGTTGCCGCCAATTCACACACAAGAGTTCATGTAAAATTGCTAAGTAAATTACTAGTAGCTACAATTTCACTTTCATTCAGCAAGACCTTCTTAAAGTAAAAAGTACTGACATATATAGAATATTAGTGCATGCATAGCCATGAAATAAATTAGTCTTAGGTAATTTGTTATACTTATCCCCATGGATGAGCCTTCACCTTAAAATTATTATATTTCACCAAACTGGACACTTGCTGTTGCCAAATTTGCACTGCTTGTTGCCAAATTAGCTTTTGCTAAATTTGTTTGTCCTGAAATTTAGTTGCCAAATTTATTTGTTGCCTAATTGGTTAGCACCCCTTTTTATGCATTTTAAATTTAAAAAAATAGTTTAATGGCTAAGAAGTCATAAACAAAACATTTGATAATAATTCACTGAATTACATGCTTTTTTAGATATATGTAAAGGTTATAATGCACTTGCTTTATTTGGTGCTCTTCATTTTCCTATCAATTCTGGTTCTGGAATCAGAATTATTGTAGTTCTAGAACAAATTTTTGAAAAGAGGCTGAATATTATAGCCTAACTTGGCTACTGACCTTAGATTAGCTTTGCCTTTAGGGACAATTGTATTTGTTTTGCTAGGCCTTCCAACCATGATACAGTCTGCGAATTGGCTGATATTGGCAAAAGAAATGTTACTTTATTTAATGCAATAAACTAGAAGATTGCCAAATGATTACTAATTAAAACCTAGTAATTAAAAAGACAGTCCAATTCTATTACAAATTTAGTTATAATTTTAAAACTGAATTATGGACTTAAAGATAATTATTACATCGTAAGCCTAGAGTTTATAGGCAGTTAGCCCTATAGATAGGCAAAAAAATGTCCCATGTCCCTACCTGAATAAGTTATTGACAATGAATGAGTGAATGACTAGGGTAACCGAGGCAGAATGCAAAACCCTTATCATCATCACTGACTTATCATCATTCTGATGGAATACCTTAGGCCTAAAGTATGACACCTTTTTTATTTTACAAAACCCTGATCGGCTTGTATAGGCCTAGACTATGGTAGGCCCTAGACATAGTCAGTAGCTAGCAAGCATAAAATTAGATATAATAATAACATTCGTACAAAATAGCCTGCCTATCGCCAAAATATTTACCTCTCAGACCGTAAGAAAATTCCTATCTATTTGACCAATTTGACTTATAGACCGGAGTCAAAATAATTCGCTGTATATAGACTGCTTCGTTTTCCTTAATCTAGTCTTGTGGTGGTGAGATATGAGATTATGACAACGTAAAAATATTTAAAATTTTACTTTAAATAAAACATGTAAATATCACTATTATCTATCTATCTGTGTTTTTAGTTTCCTCTCAAACAAAAACGTTGTCTTCTGCCTTCTCTTACTTTAATTCTTTCGCTGCATTTGTTTAAAAATTAGCGAAAACTATTCAAAATGACTAAATTTTTCAATAATGAATAGAGGAGTCCAAGCCATTTTTAAGTTAAGGTGCGCCATGAGTCTATATCATTACGAATGGTTACCTGAGATACTGCACTAATAATAATGGTTTTAGGCTTTCAGAAATGCAAGGCGAATGAAGTGCTCGTGATATCGGGTAAGCCAATATGGTACGAAAGACAGCACTAATTTCAATCGAATGTAACTTAAGCATCAACCACACAGTGCTAAATACTTTTGCTGCAGCAGTTCGACTTAGATTATAAAAATTAATCGTTTTAAATCTCTAAATTGCTCAAAAAATCTTATGAATTTATAGGACTAACCAAAAATTTTATTGAACATCATAAAGTTAAACTCCGTTACTTTACGTCTAACATATGACTGATCGACATCCACTTAAATTTTTATGTGCAGTAAAAAAAAGACAATGAAATTATTTTTCAGGTACTTGCCATTCGCCGCCATTGTTAGTTACCAGAGGATGGCATTGTGCCATTCCTTGCCTACATCAAGTCCAACGCATGTCGTTGAGCGCTATGAGAGTCACGATAGAGTCTTCAAGAATAAAAACACAACAGGGCGTAACAGTCTCTGTGACCGGCTTGTCTGAAGTTAAAATAAATAGCTCAAGTCGTCAAACTCTAGAGATTGCCCGCGATAAATTTTTAGGCAAGACTGAGCAGCACATTGTGGAGATCGTCAGGGAAGTGTTGGAGCCGCTTCAGTGCGCTTTTATAAAACGAAAAACCATTGAGGAGATCTATGAGGACAGGAAAAATTTTTGCATTGCCTTCTTTGAAGCTGCCGCTTCCGATCTAGATGAAATTTGCATCAGCTTGCTCTCATACAGGCTGGAGAAGGTCACTGATGACGATGGCTACTTGAAAGCGATTGGGAAAGCAAAACGCCAGGCTCCCCTATCCTTGTAAGGACAAAATGCAGACACAAAGAGACGCCAGTCAATGAGTTTAACTGATTTCTGAGCTCTGAAAAAAACAACCTGTACTTTTCCAGTCGTTTGTTCAATTGTTTTAACGCTGGATATTATGGATGCCGTAAAATAGCATAGAATAATAAGCTACATGTATTATGATAAGAAAATATTGATATTTGTTTGTTACAAATACTGTCGTGAACATAAATTTATATATTTAATTTTTCTTTTTACAATTATTTTCTAAAAGTATGTGCGCTGATAAAAAAATTACAAGAATTTGAGAATTCAGTGTCCATAGAATGTACAGAATGCTGTACAGAAATCGAAGAAGTCTTATCTCCCGCCGTTTTATCTATAGTAGGCTGCAGAAGCTTATAACGGCCTCCCTCCACAGATTGCTCTGCTTATCTACGAGCTACGCTCTTTAAGTCGGGCGCATTACAACCTAAGCTTAAACAAAAAATCTGATCCCTGTGTCATGCTTGTGTTAAGATTTCATTTATGATACATGTACTTGAATCAGTATTTAAATTATAGCTAGGATCAAGCATTTATGTGAACACTATACGTATGCTCATTACTTCTTCGTGTTTTAAGAAATTTTTGTTACTCAGTCAAGAGTTAGCTTTACGGTTCATAGACCACGTACAGCCTATTTAGCTATAATAAGTACAGGACTAGACGAACTGGTAAAGGCTAATGCTAATGGTTTATTCCAAATTTTGTTAGTTATTATAGGTCTCCTTCAACAAGAAAAAGTTGAGAACTAAAACTACAGCGTGTACAGTAGTACTACTTAAAATTCCAAGATTGGATTCTTCTGAACAAGCCCGTTATGGACAAATGACATAGGATCCAACCCATTATAGTACATGCACATGGCATGGCAATTTACCATCGGCAGCAAAAGAGCCGCTTAGATACAGTGTATTTCCACTATACTAAATGCCTAATGTGTGTCTGTCTGTTTCTCTGTCTTTCTGTCTGTCTGTCTGTCTGTCTGTCTGTCTGTCTGTCTGTTTGCCAGTCTGTCTGTCTGTCTGTCTGTCTTTCTGTCTGTCTGTCTGTCTGTCTGTCTGTCTGTCTGTCTGTCTTTCTGTCTGTCTGTCTTTCTGTCTGTCTGTCTGTGTGTCTGTCTGTCTGTCTGTCTGTCTGTCTGTGTGTAACGATGTAGAGCTTGAAAGGCTCAACCGATTTTGATCGAGTTTTCGCCAAGAGATTGCAATAAAGTATCGAACTGTCGAGTTAGTACGTTAGTAATTGTGGAATGCATTGTGATTTCTTGACAATATTTTTTGCCATTAGTTTTAAAATGCATACGTATTATAGCGTTTCTACGTGTGCATTATAGTCAAAAACACTCGCATGAGCGATATGCACACAAAGCACGTAAGAATTTCAGTTCCTCTAAAAGTCATTAAATGAAAAAAATGAAAAATAATTTCCCATTTTATACAGTTTTATCTCCGATAGGTTTGATTTCTGCAGTTTTGAATCTAACGGCTTGAATTTTGCGTTAACTTAACGGTTAATTTGTTTAACTGTCGCGAAATTTTGATAAAAGTTCGCACCAATTTAAAAACGTCAAACTATAACTGGATACGAAAAGAATTAAATTAGGATTTTGCTTTGAACAAAGAATTGGGCAAAAAGTTTCAGTCTAAAACAAAATATGAGTTTTGGATTTCACACTTGCGGCCCGAATGAAGCGCTTGTTATTTCAGGTACGAGTTCAGACACAGTGCTGTGACACTTGTTTGTTGAAATGTATTATGATGTATTTATGATACAGGAACATTTAGTATTTATTTTAAACATACTTTATCGACTGTGAGACATCACATCGTCGCACAGCACCTTACACAAACTAATGCGATTACGCAAAACCGCTAAAAAGCAAACATGGTCCGACAACACAGTTCATAAGCGAACATGGTCACACAACACAGTTCATAAGCGAACATGGTCACACAACACAACTCATAAGCGAACATGGTCACACAACACAACTCATAAGCGAACATGGTCACACAACACAACTCATCCGAGAGTTGTGTACAGCTTTTAGCCTGACGGGCTGGAGGGGCCGCAACACCCACACTAAATTTACCCAGCTCAAACTGGTACCCGATCTCAGCCGGGTTGACTGAAGCAAAGTGCCTTGCTCAAGGGTACAAATTGTCACCTAGGGCCGGGACTCGAACCCACGACTTTCCGGTCATGAGGCAGTCGCCCTAGCCACTAGGCTACAACTCCTTCACACAACAACAACACACAACTTCACACAACTCCTTCACTGGTCACACAACACAGCTCATAAGCGAACATGGTCACACAACAACAATCATAAGCGAACATGGTCACACAGCACCACTCACAGACGAGCAAACGAGCAGGCATGGACATAAAAATATCCTAAAGGCATTGTAACTGCGCCTATGGTTTCCTCGATGAACATTCTGATAAAAATAGATCACCCCGGTTTGTAAAAAAGCATCTGAGATTTTCTCCCCCACTGTCAAATAAGGCTGCGGTCACGGGCCGAGTTACATCACTGGCGGCAGAAAATTCGTGATACCCTGCATCCAGCAAGTGCAGCGGATCTATCTCAACACGATGACCATCACAATCGAGTCTGAGAAGATCTACACTCAGTTGGGAGTGCCTATCACCGTCACGGGAGTAGCTCAGCTCCGGATCAAGGGTCAAAATCACGACATGCTGGCTGCGGCCTGTGAACAATTTCTAGGAAAATCGGAGCGACAAATCCAGGAGACTGCTAAAGAGACGCTGGAGGGCCACCAGCGCGCCATCATGGGCAACATGACCGTTGAGGAGATCTACAAAGATCGCAAGAAGTTCAGCAAAGCCGTGTTCGAGGTGGCATCCTCGGACCTGGTCAACATGGGCATCAGTGTGGTGTCCTACACCCTGAAGGACATCAGCGACGATGAAGGCTACCTCAAAGCCCTCGGCAAGGCGCGAACCGCCCAGGTGAAACGGGACGCCCGAATTGGCGAGGCCGAGGCGCAGAAGGAGGCCGGCATCAAGGAGGCCATGGCTGAGCAGACCAGAATGGCGGCGCGCTACACAAACGACGTGGAAATCGCCAAGGCTCAGCGCGACTTCGAGCTAAAGAAGGCCGCCTTCGACAGGGAGGTTCAGTCCAAGAAGGCCGAGTCGGATTTGGCCTACGAGCTCCAGGCGGCCAAGACGCGCCAGCTGATCAAAGAGGAGGAGATGCAGATCAAGGTCGTTGAGCGCACTCAGCAGATCAACGTCCAGGAGCTCGAGATTGTTCGTCGGGAGCGTCAATTAGACGCCACAGTTCGAAAGCCGGCCGAGGCGGAGAGATTCCGACTGGAGCGGATCGCTGAGGCGGAGAACTCCAAGATCGTGCTGGAAGCCCAGGCCGAGGCCGAGTCAATCCAGCTGAAAGGCGAGGCCGAAGCTTTCGCCATTGAGGCCAGGGCGAAGGCGACGGCCGAGCAGATGGCGAAGAAGGCCGACGCGTGGAAGGAATACGGCGAGGCGGCCAAGCTCGACCTGGTGCTGAAGGCGCTGCCGAAGCTGGCGGCCGAGGTCGCTCAGCCGCTGGCCGGCGCCAAGAAGATCACCATGGTCAGCAGCGGAGGCCGCAACTCGGAGCTGGGCGCGGCCAAGATCACTGGCGAGGTGATGGACATCATGGAACGCCTGCCGGCGATGCTGCAGTCAATGACTGGGGCGGAGACCGGCCTGGCCCGCATCAAAACCACGTGACTTGCCGCTTCGGGTTAAAAAGGAAATTATTTGATTTAACGCTTTGATTTGAAACGAAAACTTTTCTATGTGAATTATTTTACTGTACATGTTGATAGCATGTGTTACGCTGATTTACAATTTAAGTTCCTTCATCCATAGTAAAAATGCTGGGCATATTAAACTTAATGAACTTGAGCTGCAAAGACCCGTTAGCCAGCTGTCCACTTATTTGCTCTGCTATATCATTGCTAAGTTAGTTCTTGCATTCCCTAAGCGGTTTCAAAAACAGATTGAGATAAAGGCCTACCAAAGCCTGTTTTCAAGTCTCCATATCAGCATATTAGGTCGGTCCAACAGTGTGACTCAAGCACGCGTTTTTGACCCCCCCTCTTTATATCTTATCTATTTGGTGCTATTAATAAGCTAGATATGAATAGCTGCGTAGTCCGCTTATTTAACTATTGCTTTTGATTAAAAATCCTTAGAAATATTCAGATGCGCTTGCTTATCTACTAATAGTAAGGCTGATTTTTTTAAAACTATCCTGTCACGATGAATAAATATAGATTCGATTATGCAGTTACAGCATATATGAGCTAGAAGAGCGTCTCTTCTATATGCACTGAAATATATATTTTTATATTTAAATACACAATTTACTCACCAAGTTATAACAAAATAATACAAAAATAATATTTACTGAATAATGCGTAAAGCGTCATCTTAAGACGAAAAGTAAATTAAATTCCCGCCTTTTCAACAAATTTCAACAAAGTGCGTAGATTGAACGACAAGTAACAGAGAATGCTAGCCTCGGAACTCGAGGAACTCGAAATTGTGTGCATGGAGGTTCTTGTAGATTAACCATAGTCTGCTGACTGCTCTCCATCCTCATTGTTGTCATGACAACGCTATTTACGAGCGCCACTTTGACGACGAGCTACCACTCCAGTTCTTCCGGCATGTTCAAATGAGAATGACAGAGGCAGGAGAAACTGTGATTTTCTTCGACCTGGCTGCTGCCGCTGCCGCTGCTCACTCTGACTGCGAGCTCGTCCTCGGCTGCCAACATCATCGTCGAGATCGTCGCCATCAGCTCCGACTGTTCGGCGCAGAGAATTCGCCACGGCTAGCAAATTGTCTTCGGCGTCGCCATCCTTAGCGTGTCGCCTCCTTGTTGTCATCGATGGCGACGGTGGTGGCGGTGGCGTCGGAGTCTGCGGCGGCGATGTTTGAATGGCTTGACGTCCGCGCAAGCGGAGCAACTGGCGTTGTTGCTGATTTTGCTGCTTTTGTTGTGGTGGTCCATCCGGCTGCTCCTCTTGCTTTGGACGCGAAGAGCGAAGTCGGTCACTCGTGGTCAGACCTGTTTGACAACTGTATGGAGATTGAATTTATTAAAAGAATCTAAATTATATCCAACTATAACTGATGACGCATTACCATGATATTTGAGTCCAAACTCCAAAAACTGTTAATAAATTCGGAGTGTCGGAGGACTGTCAGATAAGTTCAAATCATTGATTCTTGATACACGTGGACAGAAGATGCGCTCGAATTAAGGTGCATGCACTCCTACGAAATTCAAGAGCTGATTGGCTGCAGGGATAGAAATTATTGAAGTGTGCGCTTTAGGTTTTTGCGGAGTGAGGAGGTGTGAGAACCGATTGGCTGCGGGGATAGAAATTATTCAAATGCGTGCCCCGGGTTTGAGAGGAGCGATATAAAGTAATAGCTGATTGGCTGTAGGGATAGAAGTAATTAAAATGTGTCGCTTTGACGTTGAGATAAGCGCAAAAAGTTGTACAATACGAATTGACTTAGTCTGAGACTACAACAAGGAGGCTTGGGCTTCAAAATTTGACAGAATGCTATATGTGGTCACAACGAATTGGGTCAGGAAATTTCGCAGTGAAGTATTTCAATGATCACCTAATCAAGGGAGCCGGTCGCTGAGACCTGGACTGTCTCCGCCCCCCGCGTTGAGCACTAGATAACGAAGCTGACGGAAGCTGGGGCAGCTGTCGGCTTTGTTGCCAACTAGATTTGTACGTTTGGTCAGAAGCATTGGCATGAATAACTGGCAAGCTAGAGCCTGTCGGCGTAGCGGACGGCGACTGGAAGGGCATCCGCATGGAGCCGCCGGCTGAAATTCGAGGCAGCTCTGGTCTCCGGCCAGCCATGCCAGTTGCAGCAGTTGGGCTGACTATTGCCTTGGAGCCGTCCCGATTATGCGAGTAGAAGCTTTTTATATTTACGGGCTGTTCAACTGATTTTCGCCCACATTTTCAGATAATAGTTTCGACGAAAAACGAGTACTGCAATCCTTGCCAGCATAGTATTTTTTGCCTGTCAACCCAACTGAAATCCCTCATCCCCAGCCTCCTCCCAACCAGCTGAGCCGAGTTCAAAGAATGCTCGCCATTCGTGCAGCCAGCCGCGTTTCAAAACCAATTCCCCGCTTACTGTACAACAGAGAGCTCTAGTGTACTACTGGCTCTGGGACCCGAAATGTTGCAGGAAGTTTTTTGCAAAAGGCCGGCAAGACAGGTAGGCAGGGCCGCAGGGAGTATGAAATTTGTCGGCAATGGAGTCAAAAGAGTAAAAAAACAATAGGGGGAATTTCTATGCGATGAAGCCATGGTGGGAGGCTGAAGGAGGTATGGGAGCCGCTGTGAGCGATTCCTGAATAGTATTCAAGAGGGAAGCGAGTCAATTTAGTTGCTATATACACGTGGCTTGAACGATGAAATACAATGATGCAGAAGCAAGCGAGAGACGTCAAAAATTAGTCCCCTGCAACACTTTCATTTTTCATTTATAATTCCTTATCCTTCGTCAAGGTTTGTCCTCCAATTTCAGCTTCGTGAACCAATTGCGTCTGACGCAGGCATGTAAATTTATCGAGCTATCATTTGTCAGCTACGGGTCTAATATTAAATTTAGAATTAGTTTGTCCGCAATTTCTATCTTGATTTTGCAAGCAAGTGCTAATTATGCTACTGTTAGTAGGGAACCTCGGATAGCTGACGATACGAGCGCAAGAATATCGAAAAAAAGTTGTTAAAACAATAAACAGTGGACAAAAATCTACATTAAGAACATTTACTATACTCAATGCACAAAACTATTTTGCCTTTCGAAAGTCCTTAAATATTAAAGAATACTGGGTAGATCTGGGAATGAGTTGTGTTGTTTTGTTGTTCACGCCTTTAGCTAGCCCACCCAGACAGAACTCTGATGAGCTGCAACTGGTGTCCAAAATAAAAGACGGCTCTAACCGGAAAAAATATTCGCATTCAGTGCTGCGCAGAAGACAATGCGTGGGCGGCCTTTATTGTTTTAACTGAGACGCAGTTCCGTCACAATTGCTGAAGTAATCTGCAGAATTCTGCTGCAAACATTGCGCTTGATCAGTTGACAATGATTGCATTGACAGCGGCAGGGGTGGCGCTGCGTCAAAAACAATATTTGGTGTGCGAGTGTAAATTTCAATGCTGCATTGCCACACATAGAATTGCTTGCTGAGATTTACTGCTGCGATTTTATCCATTAAAGAGTAAAATATTGTTACATACACGGATAATGGATGGATAAATATATAGAAATATATCTATATAGATAAATAGATAGATAGATAGATAGATAGGTAGATAGATAGATAGATAGATAGATAGATAGATAGATATATAGATAGATAGATAGATAGATAGATAGATAGATAGATAGATAGATAGATAGATAGATAGATAGATAGATAGATAGATAGATAGATAGATAGATAGATATATAGATAGATAGATAGATAGATAGATAGATAGATAGATAGATAGATAGATAGATAGATAGATAGATAGATAGATAGATAGATAGATAGATAGATAGATAGATAGATAGATAGATAGATAGATAGATAGATAGATAGATAGATAGATAGATAGATAGATAGATAGATAGATAGATAGATAGATAGATAGATAGATAGATAGATAGATAGATAGATAGATAGATAGATAGATAGATAGATAGATAGATAGATAGATAGATAGATAGATAGATAGATAGATAGATAGATAGATAGATAGATAGATAGATAGATAGATAGATAGATAGATAGATAGATAGATAGATAGATAGATAGATAGATAGATAGATAGATAGATAGATAGATAGATAGATAGATAGATAGATAGATATAGATAGATAGATAGATAGATAGATAGATAGATAGATAGATAGATAGATAGATAGATAGATAGATAGATAGATAGATAGATAGATAGATAGATAGATAGATAGATAGATAGATAGATAGATAGATAGATAGATAGATAGATAGATAGATAGATAGATAGATAGATAGATAGATAGATAGATAGATAGATAGATAGATAGATAGATAGATAGATAGATAGATAGATAGATAGATAGATAGATAGATAGATAGATAGATAGATAGATAGATAGATAGATAGATAGATAGATAGATAGATAGATAGATAGATAGATAGATAGATAGATAGATAGATAGATAGATAGATAGATAGATAGATAGATAGATAGATAGATAGATAGATAGATAGATAGATAGATAGATAGATAGATAGATAGATAGATAGATAGATAGATAGATAGATAGATAGATAGATAGATAGATAGATAGATAGATAGATAGATAGATAGATAGATAGATAGATAGATAGATAGATAGATAGATAGATAGATAGATAGATAGATAGATAGATAGATAGATAGATAGATAGATAGATAGATAGATAGATAGATAGATAGATAGATAGATAGATAGATAGATAGATAGATAGATAGATAGATAGATAGATAGATAGATAGATAGATAGATAGATAGATAGATAGATAGATAGATAGATAGATAGATAGATAGATAGATAGATAGATAGATAGATAGATAGATAGATAGATAGATAGATAGATAGATAGATAGATAGATAGATAGATAGATAGATAGATAGATAGATAGATAGATAGATAGATAGATAGATAGATAGATAGATAGATAGATAGATAGATAGATAGATAGATAGATAGATAGATAGATAGATAGATAGATAGATAGATAGATAGATAGATAGATAGATAGATAGATAGATAGATAGATAGATAGATAGATAGATAGATAGATAGATAGATAGATAGATAGATAGATAGATAGATAGATAGATAGATAGATAGATAGATAGATAGATAGATAGATAGATAGATAGATAGATAGATAGATAGATAGATAGATAGATAGATAGATAGATAGATAGATAGATAGATAGATAGATAGATAGATAGATAGATAGATAGATAGATAGATAGATAGATAGATAGATAGATAGATAGATAGATAGATAGATAGATAGATAGATAGATAGATAGATAGATAGATAGATAGATAGATAGATAGATAGATAGATAGATAGATAGATAGATAGATAGATAGATAGATAGATAGATAGATAGATAGATAGATAGATAGATAGATAGATAGATAGATAGATAGATAGATAGATAGATAGATAGACAGACGGACGGATTGATGGATTTAGGCAGCCAGCAAGACTGGCCCCAGGGCAGCTCTTAATTGGGAGGCATTTTCAAGCACCGCAGCCCATTGTGGCCAGTGCAACGGACAGCCTCAACATTACGGGCCACTCGGAAGTGGCAGGCGCTGAAGGGAATTCATGTGGGTAGAATGGCGGGCAGAGATCACTTGAGCAGTAGCCGCCCTTTTGAGGGGAAGAGCCCAAAGGTATGCTTAGGTGTGAACAGCGTGGGCAATTCAATACCTGCCGCCTCATCTCTCAGCCCAACCCCACCCCAGTCTCACAAGTGCCGAGATTCAATTTCTAAGAAATTCTAAGAATCTGTCGCCGTGAGCTTGGTCTCGCCTTTCACACTCAGCCCGGATGCATCGCCTAAGATGGCCATCTTTTTCCATGGCAGCCACCGTAGGAGAGGGCGGCAACCTCCGTTCCGTAAAATTTTCTTTCTTTTGCTCAGACGGTTTCTCTTCTCTTCTGATTGACAGAATTAGGGAATAACGAGAATTCGCAGCTAACTTTTTTGACCTTGCCTCACTGCAATAGATTTTTATATTGAAATTATCGGGGATAAACTTCGGGGAAAACTTGAAAATCATAAAAAAGTTCAATCATAAAATACAGTGATTTTACGATTTTCGAAGGCGAACTTGGTTAGCATCGGATTGTTTATCTTATGTTTCCAACAATTAGTAGCAATGAAATATTGCTGCGAAAGGATCTAACTAACACCGCGGTATGCTATTTGTTCAAATAGAATCTACCGCCTCGATCGCGACCATCATCTTCCCCGCGCCCGAGTGTGCAAAAAGCTGCAGTTTTTTTTTCAACGAGCGGGCATAAAATTGTCAGCGAAAAGCCACACACACACAAACACTGTGGGCGATTTTTTGACGGAAATTTTATGGGCGTGTCGAAAATTAAATAGAGAGAGAGAGAGAGAGAGAGAGAGAGAGACAGTGACGCGCCATTTCCGGATCTGCTTTCACCGCTCATGTGAGTGCGGTGGGTGCAAGCTTACGAGTATGCAACCATGGAGTCCCAGATCTAGGATCCGGAAAGGGAACCTATAGAAACACCTATCATATAGCAAGTAGGTAGTGCCAAAAATTTGCCACAATTTTAACGAACATCACCCATTATTACATTACAGCTTTTCAGGCGTGAAGCTGCATCAAGATTATTGGAAAAAATACATCTATTGCTGACCGAAAAAAGTTGGTATTCGATTCAGAACTCCATGCAAGCTGTGGCGCTCCATGGACTCTGGACCGGCTATTAAATTTTTTTGCCAAGCGGCTGTCAAAAAACTCTAAACGACAGTCAATAGAAAACTGTCAAAAAAGTGGAGTTTAAATTGCCTGTTTAATTTAGCCAATTCTTTCTGAGAAATAGAATTTCAACGGTTTCTAATTGGCTGGCCCGACTAGCCAATAGGAGAGCGGGAGCAGAGGAGGAGGAGGAGCCCAGTCTAAACTTCAATGACTGATTCCACCCATGAGGCCGGGGTGTGTGAATACGCGACCGCCGTTTTTGGCACCTGTGCCTATAAATTAAAATCGGATCAAAAGCGGAATCACGTCTTGCCATCGGAATTAGCGCATTTGCTTCCGTCCGGAAAGTTTCAGCCAGCGATGCTTTAAATTTGGACAGTTTTAGTGCTAAATTTAATTTATCCGAACTTTAGTACCGACTGTTGTCAAAACGAACTATAGCCCACTAGGCTGCAAGGCATGCGGATGTGGACCAGGCGGAAGGACCTCATGCTGGCAGCCGTCCTGTGCCTGCTCAGCGATGAGTGCGCGGCCAGGACAGAGAGCGAGGCGAGGGCCCAGTGCATTGCCGGCTGCCTGATGGATTTCAAAGCTCAGGTGAGAGTTTCTTCAGTGCCAATTTTTGCTCAAAATTTGAAAGATCAGAACCAATGAATTTGATTCTATTGAACACCAGAAGATAAATTAGCAAACCTGCAATAAAAAGGACACAGATGAGTGCAGCGAGTGGGGAGAAATCAGAAGAAAAGGACAGGCAGAGGCGGGCCTTCGAGTCCCCGAATGAAGGCCACGTGTTGCAGGCAGAAAAAATATAGTGCTAGGCATGAGAAGAGGATTTTCGTCCCCTTGTCTGCGCCGGTGCCTCAATCAGACGCCGTATTGAACCAGAAAGGGCGCTGGGAGCGGCGGTGACAACACGACTTTCATGTTGAGGACGCGACTACTCGAATGAATTTTGAGCAGCTGGCAGCTCGGGCACACGGACTTGTTCCCGGCATCTCACTTCTGCAACGCTGTCCTGAATTTCCAATCAGATAGGATCTAGACAGGGATTTGATATTGCCAGCCAAGCGAAGCATTCGATACTGGGAGGATTCCCTAGTATTAGTGTTCAGCAACCTGTCTATCTATCTATCTATCTATCTATCTATCTATCTATCTATCTATCTATCTATCTATCTATCTATCTATCTATCCATCTATCTATCTATCTATCTATCTATCTATCTATCTATCTATCTATCTATCTATCTATCTATCTATCTGTCTGTGTTTTTAAAACATCGAAAAAGGTATTTGTTATTTGGATAAAAAACATGGGTATATAAGAGTTGGGGTCGTGATGTCACCTAATAAAACGCGTATGATCGTTAATGAAATTAATGCCATTATTCCTGCCATGCTTTAAAAGCAAAAGGTGGGCAATTAAATCAAATTTTACGGCCGAGTGGCAAAAAGGTGAGAATTGTATTAACATTTAGGAAAGAGCTCACAAGGCAACAATTGAATGCGGAGCGAGTTCCACAGCTCGCTATATTCATTCTTCTACCCCCCCTCTTTCGTCCATAATCTATTCTCAAAGGACCACCGCACGGTGAGCCTAACGAGTTTTGCCTGCGCGATTCATCACGTTTCTCGCTTTACCTTCTTCATCTTGAATGATAAACGATTAAATTTGAGAGCGGGGCCGGGTCTTCACTTGGAAACTATTTGAATTGGTTGGTCTGACAGAATGCACAGGCAGACCCAGTGAAAATAGTCGCTAGGTGAGCGGCTTGCGGAAAATCGTGCTGGGCGAAATTGTCACATCGCTGTCCAGCCAGACGTGTTCGGTGCGACGTGACTTTTTATGAAAAAGTAATTCCGCTTTTTGCTTCGCTAACTGATACTCGAAAATTTATAGCTTTTGAGATGAAACCTGTCTGTCGCTTCCGTGGTAACTATGTAAACAGATTTTTTAGAATTGTTACGCTGATTTTAACTTGTTGTAGAGGATTTACGTGTCGTTAATTTAGGGTAAATTATAGTCACACGTAATGGAGTATGAAAGTCAGGGGAGACTGCTGAAGGGTATAAATTAGAGTCGAGTATGGGGTATCTACTCTCTCAGAATAAAAAACGCATGTTTAATACAATTGGATTACCAAAAAAAGTATGACTTATTTTTCTGGTAGGCACCATAACAGCACCACAACAGCAGAGGTTATCGGCACAGGTCACAGCACAAAATATCCACCAAAATTGTTTACTGACGAGGGGCGGCACCTTTTGTACTGGGTGTGTCCGGGACTCAACAGCTTGGTTGTTGAGGGGGAGAAGTGGCAGGGCAGTTCCTTCTCCCACTTGGCGCTCCGATCCTGAAGCGTGCTTCACAGTCGGTGCGCCTCTCCGCCCCCCTAGCTACCAGTTCCCGGATGAGAGAGATTGACCGACCCAGCCACCCACGCACCGCCAGCAACACCCGGCGTCAATCAACACAGTGGCGGCTTTAAATCTGAGGCTCCCACCCCTTTCTGTTTGCTCTCCCCCTCTCTCTCTTCTGGTCTCCGAGCTGCTTTTTTTCTAGGGAGCTGCGGCGGTCGGGATTAGAAATACATTTTTGAGCGGCCTCTTTCTCTTGCAGGAGGATTTCTGACCAATTTTCGGTTAGATTTGTTTGCCCATCGGTGAGCCTTCGAATCGCTGGGGCCACCAGCGCGGGCTGTATCGATTTCGTCAAATGTTTTTGGGAGCCGCCAATGGCCGGGGAAAATCGCAGATTTTGCACCCGCTGTTCTGGAAGCATTTTTTTTCATTGCATAACTCATTCTATTCGGCTCAAATTTATTCCCTAATAATTCACTGATGATCAATCGGTTTTCGGGATCTATTCGGATTGGGGGATAATCTTCCTCTTGTTAGCGATGTCTCTCATTCCCATAATGAGAAACCGAGTCGAAGCTGTCAATAATGATTACCCCAGAATCCAACTCATCAACAAATGAGCTGCGCATGATTTTTCTGGAAAGCCAGCATCGCAAAAGTGGTTTCAAAAAGAGACAGAATAAACTATAAACGCGGGCGCCTCCTTTCTGAGCGTGGAATGTTGATTTTGACAAACCCCCCTGGACACAATCGGCTGCTGCTCCAATGTTTGCTCCCGACAATTGGATTGATGACCGACTGGCTCCAGTGCTCTCTCTTTCTCTCGCTCGCTCTTGCCTCGCTGGTGCGAAAAACCCAGCCTGAATGAAACATGGTGACGCCATCCACTATTTGCACGCATTATTTCCCCACCCCCCCCATTCGTGAGCCCAAAAGCACACAACAGGCCTCGACACACTCGCCTACAGTAGTTAAGGGAGCGGTCTGTCAATATACGAGCCATCAACCAAGCAAGTTTAAATGCGTTGTCAAATAAGCTCGTACAAAGAAGGCCTCGGACTCAGGGACTCAGGCGTTGTGTATGCTCAAAATTGACAATCTTTCAGGGGGTGGGGGCCGAGGCGCTCGGTTTTTAGAAATTCTTGTCGCAATCGAAAATAATTTCGAGTCGAAGTTCAGTTGGAGTGGAGAGCTGCAAACCCCCCACCCCGTCCATAGCGAGCGGGTGAGTGGCCGCCACTTCACTGGGCTACAAGTAGCTATTCGGCGGCACTGCCTTCATGTCTCAGTGTCTCTCATCTCAGTTTCCCACCAATATATAGACTTTCAATTGCTTTTGTCGTGTACAAGTATCGCTTTTTAATAAGTTTTTCGTAATATTCGTAAAAATTCGATTCGGCTGTTGCCAAGAGCAACAAAAATTGGTTGGGCAAAAATCCTTGCCAAGTGGCTGGAATTTCATAGAGCTCTGCAATGAGTGGTGAAAACACTTCAAAGCGGGTTATTCAATTGCCAATTCTCCCCGACACATCCGCAGGTGTCCGGTCGGCTCCTGGCCTCTCTGCAACGCCAGCCGGAGAGCATCAACGCCGAGTGCAGCACCTCGCTGAAGCAGATCAGCGAGGTGCAGGATTTGAATGCCACCAAACGGTGCCAGACGGTAAGATGGTTGAAAATAAAACTAGAAATGAGAGGGGCTCGAGAAGGAGAGAGATCCGCGAGGGGTTTAGAGAAGGAGAGAGATCCGAGAGGGGTTTAGAGAAGGAGAGAGATCCGAGAGGGGTTTAGAGAAGGAGAGAGATCCGAGAGGGGTTTAGAGAAGGAGAGAGATCCGAGAGGGGTTTAGAGAAAGAGAGAGATCTGAGAGGGGCTCGAGAAGGAGAGAGATCCGAGAGGGGCTTGAGAAGGAGAGATCTGAGAGGGGTTTAGAGAAAGAGAGAGATCCGAGAGGGGCTCGAGAAGGAGAGAGATCCGAGAGGGGTTTGAGAGGGAGAGAGAGATCGGAGAGGGGCTCGAGAAGGAGAGAGATCCGAGAGGGGTTTAGCGAAGAAGAGAGATCCGAGAGGGGCTCGAGAAGGAGAGAGATCCGAGAGGAGTTTAGAGAAGGAGAGAGATCCGAGAGGAGTTTAGAGAAGGAGAGAGATCCGAGTGGGTAAGAGAAGGATTTATAGATGCTGAGAAAATACGCATTCCATACTATTTTGCTTCTAGTGAATGCAGAATCGCACCTGTCCACCAATGAGTACAGAAAGTATTTTCAAAGCTCAAAATCGCTTTGGTCAGCCAAGCATCCAATGGAATAGAGGGGAGTGTCTGTAAGCTTTAGCGCTTTCTAATTAATCGCAGCACTCAGATACCTGATCTTCATAGGTGAACTCCAGCCTAAATGCGAGCCACTCCAGTATAGCTGCACGTATTATTACAAAAGTTTATTTTCCAAAATTGTCACTCTAAACCTCAGCTTATATTGACCCCCCAATTTAGCCGCGGCTACTCCTAGCTCTGCCATAAAGCATTTACGTAGTAGATTTTATTGTCCTGCGCAGAAGCCATTTACTTCCGCGTCCACTTTCGCCGCCACTAAGGGAGGGCCTGCGGAGGGGAGAAATTCTCCCAAAAAAAAAAATCCATCAGTAATAGTCAGGCGAGAGCGGTCGCATCTGAAATGCGCCAAATTTTCTTTTCAAGCGTAAAAATTACGTCAGAAAGTTATACAGGCTTGCTCCAGCGGGACCATAATCTGTTTGGGTCGCAGGGGACAAGTGCGCAGTGCTGCTTTTCTTAGAAAGTCAGAATTAGATAGGCAGCGAGAGCCGCTGACCTCTGAGAGACGCCAAAGACAGAAATCAAATTAGCAGAGAGTTGCCTTAGAAAAAAAATTGTGTGACCAACGAGAGACACGTCGATTGATTTTCCGCCTGCATGCGCAAAACCTGTTCGTCATGAATAGAGCTGCACGCCTCATTCAGCAGTGAGCTAACACACAGTTGATAATGCAATTGTTGGCTCCCAATGCGTCTCTGTCTAAAGCTGCTTTGGATTTTTTGTCTAACATGGTGGCATTGGCACAGTCTCTCTGTCTTGATAATATCTGACTCTTAGTGTCTGACAGATCAGCAAGAAATCGGGCTTTTTATTGCACCTGTCCAGCATCAATCGGTGCAAGTTTCAAAGACGCCACAATCCCTATAGCCAAAGGCTTAATTTGTTATCGAGGATTTTCTAATGCCGACATCTTTAGCTTGGGGTCTTTGTGTGCTATCCCATTTGCAGTTCCCATGTTATGTCACCTGGCACTAGGCCTAGCCACACGTCACTCCCTAACACCTCTCAAATTGCCGCGAGGGGTCCGAGAGAGAGAGAGAGAGAGAGAGAAAGGGAGGGACAGAGTGGGAAATTTTCGACTTGAGGATTTTCCGCGTTTGCGGGGCAATTTAACGTCAATCAGACGACGACAATGCGCGCGGCGCCTCGGCTTTCAAACAACAAATTTTCCCCTCAGCCGGCAGACAGCAAAATATAGCTTTAGTGACTAATTAAGCCAAGGCATTTCTCTGCCTTTGAGCCGCAAGGTCCAGTTGCTGGCCGCCTGAGGCCAAGCAGGAAATCCTTGTAGGCAGGCAGACAGGCCGCCACACTGCCAGTGGAATCTGAAAGTCTGGCAAATTGCAGCGCAGCCGCTAATTCGGGTTAAAAGCCTTAAAAGGTGCGAACAGAAATTCTGGAGGGGGGTGGTTGGTGGTTGGTGTAAAGTGCTAAAAGCAGCCAAATGCGCATCGTTTGACAGATGACATGTCGTCCTGAATGGCTCCGGTGTCGGGGTCCCTGGATTATAGTGCATTCCTTTTAGTTTGTTGTTGCTAAAGAAGGACACTTTTGAAATTGCTTGCTTTTAGTGTGTTTACGGCCTTAGCTGACTGTTGCTGCTTTTAATTTCTTATTGCTGCTTTGCGACAAGAAATAAAAGCATAAAAATCAATACAAATTGAAGGAGAAGAAACTGGTCTTCTTTTTTTTTAAACTGTAAATTAGTTTTAAATTAAACTACTGGCCATCTGCTCACCAACCGCGCTCCCTTCCCTAGCAGGTTGCTACTACGCGGATTCTGTAAGGCAGTTTGCCTGCAACTAAAAATAGTGCAAGAACACCCACCAGAGACCAGATACAGACGGATTTATTTCAACTTTCAACCGCTGTTTGGTGTCGGGGCCACCCCGGGGTCTGTCTGGCTTTTTAACTTTTCTGCGGGGGATCCAGCTTGACCAAATCGCTTCGCCGAAATTCTCTAATTAGGAGGTCTTTCTGTTCGGGGAAAGGGGGTTGCGATTTTTTGTTAAAAAGAAGGTGAGGTGAGGGGCCGCCACGAGGGCGAGAAAGGCAGGGCGAGGGGAGCAGGTCCCGGCGACTGTTAGACTGCGCTTCCTTAACGCAATACAAAATCCCCAATCCTAGCAGCCCCATCAAACTAACTGGCTGCCGATTTCCCTAGTCAAATAAATTCTGAATTGGCTACAACTTGAATGTACTGGTGGAGGATCTATGTAGGTCCCTAACCCCCCCCCCCCTCCAGGCGGGATATTTTTCCCCGCCACTTATTAATATCGGCGAGGAGTGCGAAGGATTGCGGCTAAATAGCTAAGGATTATCTTGATGGGAAAATCTAGAGAATATTAATTTGCGAACCCACGTAGAAAATGGTGAATAAGTTGGTTTGGGCGTTGGGGCTGTGACGCGATAAGCCTGGGAGAGAAAATTAGCTGGGCGCAAAAATCTAAACGCTTTGAGATTGCCGACTTCACTAGCTAGGGGCGGGGATTACGAGCTAAGCGACTGAGAGAGTTAGCCGACCCCGGGGGTGTCAAACAAACACAGTGCAGCAATTGTTTCTGCTCTAGCGACAAACAATAAAAGATTTTTCTCACCTCGATTGTTAAATTTAATCGCAATTATAAAACTCACTTAACAGGGGGTCCCGTTGCGTCATCCCGGCTTCTCATATTAAAGTTTAAAAAGTCAACACCCAGAAATGTGATTAGCGCCTTTTTATTCCTTTAAATTCCTTTTAACGCAGTACCGCCTAAGTGAATACGAGCGTAAATTACTTAATAGCTCAATGTTTGAATTTAAACACAGTTTATAATGGTTAAATATTTGTTGTAAATAATCAAATTGGGGAAAAACTAACTCGTAGAGTGAGTGAATGTGTGAAAAATTTCTTTAATTACGCGACATGGACACCGATTACCCCATCTGATTCTTCAGAGGGTGCCGCTACCCCTCCGATTCTTCAGAGGGTGCCGCTACCCCCTAGGATTCTTGAGAGGGTGCCGCTACCCCCTCGGATTCTTCAGAGGGTGCCGCTACCCCCTTTGATTCTTCAGAGGGTGCCGCTACCCCCTCGGATTCTTCAGAGGGTGCCGCTACCCCCTAGGATTCTTCAGAGGGTGCCGCTACCCCCTAGGATTCTTCAGAGGGTGCCGCTACCCCCTAGGATTCTTCAGAGGGTGCCGCTACCCCCTAGGATTCTTCAGAGGGTGCCGCTACCCCCTAGGATCCTTCAGAGGGTGCCGCTACCCCCTCGGATTCTTCAGAGGGTGCCGCTACCCCCTCGGATTCTTCAGAGGGTGCCGCTACCCCCTCGGATTCTTCAGAGGGTGCCGCTACCCCCTCGGATTCTTCAGAGGGTGCCGCTACCCCCTCGGATTCTTCAGAGGGTGCCGCTACCCCCTCGGATTCTTCAGAGGGTGCCGCTACCCCCTCGGATTCTTCAGAGGGTGCCGCTACCCCCTCGGATTCTTCAGAGGGTGCCTCTACCCCCTCGGATTCTTCAGAGGGTGCCTCTACCCCCTCGGATTCTTCAGAGGGTGCCGCTACTCCCTATGATTTTTCAAAGGGTGCCGCTAACCCCCCGGATTCTTAGCTCGTAAAAAGATGCCGTTTGAACAAATGAGATTCATACACCTACAGATGTACCCTATAAACTGGCAATTTCACATCGTTAGGAAATATGGGCCAGCCACTAATTATCTACAAAAAGGCCCGCAGATGTTGTCCAGATTAATATATTAAAAACTTAAATTCTGGTTTTCAATGCGTTTCAATGATTTCAAGAGCGAAGCGGCTTGCGAAATGCAAGGTCTATCTTTAATGCTTGCCGAATCCACTTCAACTGCTGGCGACCAGCTGTGGCCAAATTCCTTCTGACTGCTCCTTCCTTGCTTCTGGTGTCTCTGGCCTGAGTGCTGACTGGCCATCAGAATCTAGGAATTCTAATCCATTGATGAGCCTTAATTATTGATGCTGTCTGTCTGTCTGTCTGTCCGTCTGTCTGTCTGTCTGTCTGTCTGTCTGTCTGTCTGTCCGTCTGTCTGTCTGTCTGTATGTCTGTCTGTCTGTCTGTCTGTCTGTCTGTCTGTCTGTCTGCCTGTCTACCCGTCTGTCTGTCTGGCTGTCATTGTGTCTGTCTGTCTGTCTTTCTGCCTGTCTGCCTATCTGCCTGTCTAGCCGTCTGTCTGTCTGCCTGTCTGTCTGTCTGTCTGTCTGTCTGTCTGCATGTGTGCCTGTCTGTCTGTCTGTCTGTCTGCCTGTCTGTCTGTCTGCCTGTCTGTCTGTCTGTCTGTCTGTCTGTCTGTCTGTCTGTCTGTCTGCCTGTCCATGCGTTATTCACTGTCAGTCTAAAATTCTTAGTAACTTTTCGCATGAAAATGAAATACTTTCTTCAATTTTACGTGTTAACTTTTTTTATTTTCAGTGCTCGCACACTTGCAATCATTTCGGCACCAAGAAGTTTGAGTCACACGAATCGTGTCAAGCATTCTGTCAGGTGAGAAAATTGGAATGGCAATGCCACCAGACGGATTTAATCCGAACAACCCACCCCCCCAATAATCACGTGACCAGGCCCAGCGTCAAGTTCTACCGAGCAGCTTGTGGTCGGCCTGTCAGACATCTTGCCAGAAGGTGCGCCGCCTGCTGGAGACGAATCAGGGCGAGTGCCCCGCGCCGGCTAGCCTGGGAACGGCGGGCGGCGCCGACTGCGACCAGCCAGTGCCACGGCGTCAGTGCCAGCCGGATCGGGAGAGGCAGCTGTGCTACTCCGGCCTGCAGCCCATGAAATGCTGCGCAGCTGAGTGCGCCGATGCCAGGTTGCAGCAGTTCGTCTGCGTGCCGGCCAATGTCAGCCTAGAGCGTGAGTTCGCAGCCTTTGTTGAGACACACAGAGAGAGAGAGAGACACGTAGAATAATCCTGGACGTCGAATTGCAGTCCTGCCGGAGGTGCCGCCCGCGCCCACGGTGGCTCGGCTCCGAGTGTCCAGCGGCACCTCGTCAGTTTGGGCCAGCTGGGAGCCGTACCGCCATCACCGCCACTCGCACCAGCCAGTTGTGTTTCTCATCCAGTACCGCAGCTACCAGGGTCACGAGTTCCGGGAGGTGTCTCTGGCGGCCAGCCGGTGGCAGAGCTTCGCGGTGACCACCAGGACCGGGATGCGAGTGGTGGACTCGGCGCCCGGTCGGTGGTACCAGTTCCGGCTGGCGGCGGTCTCGTCGGCCGGTCACCGCGGCTACTCGGAACCGTCGGCGCCGGTGAAACCCGGCGGCGAGCCGCGCCGTCCAGGCCCGGTGCGGCGCCTGGCGCAGGGCGTGTCGCGGCTTCGTCGCGCCGAAGCGGTGGTCGACGTGCGAATCACGTGGGAAAAGCCTGAGCAAAGCGACCTTCAGGTGGACAAGTACAAGGTTAGTGATGGTCTTAAAAGGCTTATTTACAACCTTTTCACTTGATGTCCCGTTGACCCATTTACCTTTTGATCTATAGACTCGCTGGCTCACTGACTCAATGATCCATTTTGACTCATTGACCTTTTTTGACTCATTGACCCATTTTGACTCATTGACCCATTTACTCGTTGACCCCTTGACCCATAGATTCATTGACCCATAGATTCATTGACCCATTTTGACTCATTGACCCATAGATTCATAGATTCATAAAAACTACTTGGACGCAGAAACTGATTGACCCAGTGAATAACTAACTGGTTCTAGCATACAGATTGCATTGCTCAAACTGAAATAATTTTACGAATTGAGCCATAACGCGACCAGGGCTATATCTTAATATTTACCTGGAAACCCTGTAAGAATTCATAGAAAAATTTCGGCAAGGCGAAGTCACAGCATCTCAGAATAAATTAGCATAAAATTATGGTGGGTAAGGCGAGCGTTTGCTGACTTTCTTAGAAATTCCAGCTTAACTTTCTAGGAAAAAATCAACAAAATAATCTGGCTAAATTCTCGATACTAATTTTTAATCCGCAGATTAAATGGACGGAGACTATTGGCGTGTCTGGCCACACATCTCTGACCAATTTTGAGACTCACGTGCCTTGGGTAAATAGATCAGCCAGTGTTTTTTTATTTTTCATAAAGTAAAGTTGACTTCAATTATTTTGAATGCAAATTTTTATTCGCAGACGCAGACTGAGTTCACCCTGCCGGATCTGAAGTTGGATACAACTTATCTAGTTAAGGTGAGCCGGAATACGAGAGGCCCCAACCCCGACTAATTGTTACCATGGGCAAATTAATTAATTAGATCGAGCGCTTCTCTTTCATTGCAGGTCTGGGCGATTGCTCACTACGACGAGTTGATACAATTGAGCTCGAAAGAGGCATCCATCTACGTCGCAACAATGAGGCTGCCGCCTGTACAACCTGGTTCTAACACGGGGCAAATTAATGGTGAGTGGCTGGATAGACAATTATGCGATTTGTGTACATACGAGCATAATTAAGAACGTACATTTTACAGGATAGACAAAATGGAATTAAGTGTGCATAAGAAAGAATGTACATTACGCGGGATAGACCAGAATGCAATTTGTTCGCATATGTAGGAATGTACATTACGCGGGATAGACCAGAATGCAATTTGTTCGCATATATAAGAATGTACATTACGCGGGATAGACCAGAATGCAATTTGTTCGCATATGTAGGAATGTACGAGTACATGACGCGGGATAGACCAGAATTGCAATTTGTGCGCATAGGTAAGAATGTACATTACGCGGGATAGACCAAAATGCAATTTGTTCGCATATGTAAGAATGTACATTACGCAGGATAGACAATAGTTCACCTTGTGTCGCAAATACAAAGAATTTCATACTTATTTGCACAACTTTATATGCATATTAATTTATAAAAAAGAGCAATCTAGTTCTTATTACGCATTGTAATAAGTGATAGTGTGATAGTATACCTGTTAGCAAATACAAAAGGCTATAAAAAACAAAAAATTCATTTGTTTAAATCATGTAATAGTGAGGTCTTCTTCGGCCTTTTACTGGGGATAACAGAAAAATTGGGGGTAATTAATTCTTCATAATAGCTAAGACTCAATTGAGCGCTTTCTGTTTGGCCCAAAATGAATTAATTATTCATGTTCTCACGCACTTTAATAGGTGAAGCTAAAGCTGTCATAGAATTATTCCTAAATAATACTTGAACTGAATTCTAACCCATCCCGAAATCCTACGATCAAACTCGATTTCAGACTCCCGGCAACCAGCTGGACTTCAGTGCAGCTGCCTGAAACCGCCAGTCACCCCGATATCAATTGGCACAGCCTTCTGGGAGGCTGGGTACCTGCGGCTCCAGTTGAGATGGCCAAACTCAACAGCTGGTAAGCTTTAGAGGATGTTTTTAGAGCAAAGAAAAACGGCGGTTTGAGACAATTGGATTTATACTAAAGTAACAAAGCTTCAAGTAGATAGATGTTTTTAATGCTACACAGAGCAAAAGGGCAAGAAGCATTGAGTGGCAGAATAAATATACATTGTTGTGTACATTTTAAATCCTGACTGGCAGAATAAATGTACATTGTTGTGTACATTTTAAATCCTGACTGGCAGAATAAATGTACATTGTTGTGTACATTGTAAATCCTGACTGGCAGAATAAATGTACATTGTTGTGTACATTGTAAATCCTGACTGGCAGAATAAATGTACATTGTTGTGTACATTTTAAATCCTGACTGGCAGAATAAATGTACATTGTTGTGTACACTTTAAATCTAGACTGACAGAGTAAATGTCCATTTCTGTCTACATAAAAAATGTTTATTAAAATGAAAATTTGGGACTGGCGTTCAAATACAGTTCAGTGCATTCCGAAAGCTTATTAAAGTATGTACAAGCCCAAGGGCATGCGCAAAGATCGGGAATCAATTAAATTAGGGGTGTTATAAATTACAATTAGCGAAAGTACATTAATGAAAAAAGTACGAGCCATGTGGCATATTAGAGATATGTATGCACTTGAGGCCCTTTTGAATTTTATTTCTTGAGAGAAGACGAGCATTTTAAAGTATTTTTTAGATTTAATAGATGTTAAAATCAAAATCTTTAGAAAATTTCCAATGACCATCGAATAAAAATATCTTCAACAGTTACAAAATGCTGTTATGCAGCACCAATCTATGTTACGCAATATGGTAACCCAGAACCCAAAACCAAGCCTAAACATTGTTTACATCCGAATAGCTGCAGTTGCCGGGGCCGGTAAAATGCAGTTTAGCATCAATAAATGTCCACAAAAGCAACAGACTTTGCAGTAGTCTATGGAAAAATGTCCGCCTGAAGGCTTTTTGGTCCAACCTGAGTCATGTTGGTCAACCAGTTACAACTGTTAACTTCAAGGATCCCCGGTATTACATTAATTATCCAGCAATATTTTCGAAGTTCACTTGCTTGCAGGCACAAACAATAATGAGTCACTAGGATATCCGGGGCCCTATCAAGCAAGCAATAAATTTATGCTTTTTAGAGGGCCGCCGTTTCAGTGTTAAAAGGGTTTGCGGTATTAAAAACATTATAGATTTTACAGACAAATCGGCATTAGTTAGAGATCGGGCGCCCCCCCCTCAACCCGCGCAAAGAATTATAATAAAGACCCGTAGCATTAGCCTTGCCCGGATTAAAAGCTTAATCCCTGAAAGTGGATGCACCAGCAGGCAGGGAGAGGCTCCCGAGATCTTCGCGCCTCCAGACTTCAACGAGGAGCGCTGGTTGGGGAATTCGGCCCCAAATGTTTTGACAGCCCATACGCCCCCTCCCACACACACACACACACACACTCGCGCGCGAAGGGCCGACACGGAACAAAGACCTATATAGCTATGGCATAGCCTATATTGAAGGGCAGTTGTAACTGAATTGGGCAATAATTGAATTGGGACGGGCAATGGCAAGCTGACGGGGGCCAGGGGGGCGTCGGAATTGGCCGTCTGATATAGACAGAGATGGGAGCCTTCTAAACTGCTAGCGGTGGATTGAGTCATAGATAAGACCCGTTAAAGCTACCCACTCCTCTCTCTATCTCGCCAATTTAATTGTCGCACCTCTCTCAAACAGGCTCGCGAAATCAATCCTTCAAAAACTGGCCCCCTGAACCACCCACCCACCCCCACTCCGCACAAACGAGCCCCAGCAGCGAGCTATCGATATCACTGAAGAGTGACCAGTGATTTATTACCGCTGCCAATGGCTGAATTATGCGGTCCAGACAGCCTGCTTGACTTCGAAGCGCTAGGCTATCAGAGTCAACAATGGTCCCGGAGCCCTCGTTCCCCTCTAACGCCAGAGAATAAACATTTCCGTACCCGGATTGATAATGACGGACATGGTGAAAAAAATTCCTGTTGATAATATTCCAGATCCCAGGCGGCCGGCCTATTTTGACTCTCATACTGTCAAATGGACTCAGCGAGTCTGCATTGAGTCCACAGTGTCCGAGCCGACCACTCGCGAGGCTGTGGTTCACGTAAGCTTCTGTTGTGTTTATTGTAAATTCTGTTTGTAAAACCTGTTGGATAGGGTGTTTAACTGTTGGATAGGGTGTTTAACTGTTGGATAGGGTGTTTAACTGCTGGATGTGGGTGTTTAACTGTTGGATGTGGGTGTTTAACTGTTGGATACGGGTGTTTAACTGTTGGATGTGGGTGTTTACCTGTTGGATATGGGTTTTTAACTGTTGGATACGGGTGTTTAACTGTTGGATATAGGTGTTTAACTGTTAGATACGGGTGTTTAACTGTTGGATATAGGTGTTTAACTGTTGGATGTGGGTGTTTAACTGTTGGATATGGTGTTTAACTGTTGGATATGGGTGTTTAACTGTTGGATATGGGTGTTTAACTGTTGGGTATGGGTGTTTAACTCCTGGATACGGGTGTTTACCTGTTGGAGTCGGATGTTAAAAGTAAGGAATCAAAAAAGCATGAAATAATTAACCAACAAGCTACTTGCAGTAGCTAAACACGAAAATTGAAGTAAAATAGCCAATTCGCATTGCAGAACAATCCGAGCTACACGATCAGCGGTCTGCGATTCAACTGCCTGTATTCGCTGCAGATAAAAGGCCTCACCAGCACGGGACACCCGGCTGTGACCTGGGACACCTGCTTCTGCACCAGGGGCTGCTGGCAGACCAGCGTCAGGGGGAACAGCGTGCCTCAGTGCCCGCAGGATGGTGAGCTTGGGAGTCAACAATTACAGAAAGTTCTTTAATTATCATCGAATTACAAAAATGCACACCATAAACAAGTTACGGGCTGAATGCAGTGCTCACATGAACATCAGACAATACAAAACGAACTCATTTACCAAATGCCTACAGAGGAGCCGCAGCCGCCCAGATCAGTGCAGGTCAGCGTGCTACGTTGGCAGCCAAGCGGTCGGGAGGCGCAGCCGCAGCACCAGTACCAGTACCAGCGGGAGCAGCAAAGCCAGCAACAGCAGCCGCAGCCGCAGCAATTCTACGCCGCTCGCGTCACCTGGAAGACGCCAAACTCGCCCGTCGCTGACGCCGTACGCGGCTATCGGATCGTCTGGGCGCCGCGCGTGTTCGAGGACGTCAGCCCGGACGTGTACGGCTCCGACAGCGGCCTGCTGCCGCGGATGGACGCCAGCGAGTTGGACACTCGCGTACTGGACGGCGGCCGGCGCGACTGCCTGCTGCCGAACCTGCGGCCCGGCCTGCTGTACATTGTCCGCCTGCAGGCCATCACCGATTTCGGCGAAAGTCGGCCACGGACGCTGCGATTTCTGACGCCCCAGTTGGGCGCCCAGCCGGTGGACAGTCCGGCTTGGCAGCGGCGCGACGGCGAGAATTCAGTGCAAAAGTACATCTACTTGGCGGCGGGTGCGGACGCGCCAACCCCTGGCGGACTACGACTGATTGCGCTGTCGCTGTGCGCTTACCATCTGGCCGCTGGCCTCCCCCTTGTCCGACTACCGTAGCGAGTGGAATTTCACCACGCTTTGTCACCTGTGTACAGCACTCAATAATTAATAACTCATTCTAGGCGACTTAAACAGAGATCTTTAGAAGCGACTATCGGGGTAGTTTAGAGGCGACTATCGGGGTAGATTAGAGGTGAATATCGGGGTAGATTAGAGGCGAGTATCGGGGTAGATTAGAGGGGAATATCAGGGTAGATTAGAGGCGAGTATCGGGGTAGATTAGAGGCGAATATCGGGGTAGATTAGAGGCGAATATCGGGGTAGATTAGAGGCGAATATCGGGGTAGATTAGAGGCGAATATCAGGGTAGATTAGAGGTGAATATCGGGGTAGATTAGAGGCGAATATCGGGGTAGATTAGAGGCGAATATCGGGGTAGTTTTAGGGCAATTTAAAGGTGGGTTTCAGAGCAGACCTTTTGAAATTCCGAGGAAGCTTTTAGGAGTGATTCTTATTCATTTTTTGGAACTGTGAAAGGCAATCAAGCAAACATTTTTAGTAGCTGTCAAAAATGTTCTTGAAATTTTTGTATCATCCTACAATTCGCATGTAAGTCAAATTCTGATGGAAGAATTCAACCCAGCATTTACTCGTCAGCTAGCAACTGACCCCATTGACAAGGCACCCAGCGAAAAAATCGAATGCGATGTGTATAGCAATCACTAGAAACTTCATTCAACCAAATCGCAGTGAATTCTTGCTCACTTAACTATAAAATTGCTACTTCCCATGAATCTGCAACTGTGATTAACGCGTGTACTTTAATTTTGTTCAAACAAGTACTTTTTGGCTACGTTTTGCACTCAATGCTAAACTAAAGCAGAATGCACAGATCAATGACTGCTCACAGAAATTGCGTTGTAACAACAGTTCGCTAAATCTAAAATAATTACTTAATTATGAGCGTTCAGTTGCATATTATACTACTGCTGCTATCGTCAATAAACTTGCTGACGGACCGCGTTTATTGCATAAAATCCTTTGTGTTTAATCTTTAGTGAATGAAAAAACAGTCAACACTAATTGAAACTACAAAACGTACAGGTGTTTGTATTTTTTGCTTTTTTGTTTATTTAATTGAGAAATTCATAGGGTGTAGCCTGCATTCTGCATTCAGCTAAACCAAACCTAACTTCACCAAGCAACAAATCAACACATTTTCTAACACTACAACCCAGCCTGACCCACTCCAACCCAGCCTGACCTACCCCAACCCAGACTGACCCATCCCAACCAAGCCTGACCCACTCTAACCCACCCTGACCCACTCAAACCTAGACTGACCTACCCCAACCCAGCCTGACCCACTCCAACCCAGACTGACCTACCCCAACCCAGCCTGACCCACTCCAGCCCAGCCTGACCCACTCCAACCCAGACTGACCTACCCCAACCCAGCCTGACCCACTCCAGCCCAGCCTGACCCACTCCAACCCAGACTGACCTACCCCAACCCAGCATGACCCACTCTAACTCAGCCTGACCCATCCCAACCCAGACTGACCCACTCTAACTCAGCCTGACCCATCCCAACCCAGACTGACCCACTCTAACTCAGCCTGACCCACTCCAACCCAGACTGACCCACCCCACTGACACACTCCAACCCAGACTGACCCACCCCACTGACACACTCCAACCCAGCCTGACCTAAGCCAACCCAGCCTGACCCACCGCAACCCAGCGTCGCCAAAAAAGAGAAGCAAAGAACGCAGCAGTCAAGTGTCAGATTTTCAATCCACACCATAGCCTCTCTAATCGAGCTCAGATGCGCCGAGCGACACACAAAACACAACAGCTGAGAGAGAACTACGCGTTTTAAATAAACGCGCAATTTTCTTCGAACTGAAGCATAACATCATTGCATAGTTTATTAGTTAGCTAGTACGGAGGCAAACTTGTTCTGTTCGACATTTTCTTAAATTGATCAATTTCAATGCTTCAAGCAAATATGGCAAAAAAGCTTTCTTGTGTCGATTTCCGGTAGAAAAAGTAAGTTTTTAATAAGGAGGCGAAAAAGCGGTAGAAAAAAAACGTAAACAAACAATTTACTTTCCGATTGCTTTATTTCCCAACTCATCAATCCTAAATGTATAGCAAGGGAACTGAATTGTCTGTAACCCAGGGAGCAGCTGAATAAGACAATAGAAAACATAAAGGCTTCGTATTTTGCTGTTACATCGGGAATCATATCGTTATTTACTACTATTACTACTACTTAAATGTACGAGTAGTGTGATAAGCAAGCGAAAATTGGGAAGAAACTAGTTAGTCAAAGAGATGTTTTGTTTCAAGGACCTGCAAGACTTGCAACATCCCCATCGTTGCTAAGGGGCAGTATAAGATTCCAAACGCTATTAGCAAGCAGCTCAAAATGTATTAGCCAGAAGAAAGAAGTGTAAAACAAGCAACGCTAGCGGAGGGGCCACCCTCCCTGTGCTGTCTGTCAATCAAAGCGCCGACGCCAGCGGCGGGAATTTAGCACGGCCTGCCCATACCGCGGCCGGGCTTCACCGGCTTGTTCTCGTTCGGCAGGGTGCTGGAGCTGGCCGGATTTTTCACGGTCTCGTCGACGCTCAGCATGCTGCAGGCGGCCTCCGAGGCGGCCACAATGGCGTTGGCCTTCACCAGGGCCGGCTCCCACACACAGGCGGCGAAATTGTCGGCAACGTCTTCGCGTTGAATGTCGACGCCGGCCCATAGGTCGCCGTTGGCGTGACGATTGCGCAGCTTGTTCAACACGTAGGTGGCGTCGAAGCCGGCGTTGTCGCACAGCTGGCGCGGTATGAGCTCGAAGGCTTTGGCCATGGCGCCGATCAGCAGTTGCTGCTTGCTGGCTACGCTGCGCGAGTGCTGGCGAAGGTGATAGCTCAGCTCCATGTCGATGGCGCCGCCGCCGGCCACCACGGAGTCGTTTTTCCTGGCCCGACGGACAATCATGATGGCGTCGTGAAGAGACCGCTCCGTCTCCTCCATGAACTGTTCGGCGCCGCCGCGCAGCACAATAGTGCAGGTCTGGGCACGGGGACAGCCGGTGAACAGGTTGTACCGTTCGGCTCCGATTTGCACCTCTTCGAATAGTTCGCAAGTGCCGAGGGTGGCGTCGGTCAAGCCGACAACCGTTGTATGGATGCGGCCGCCGCAGGCTTTCTGCGTACGACGAAGATCCTCTTCGGGCACGCGGCCGGCGCAGAACATGTCACGATCGGCGCACCACTGCGTGGCCACGTCGCCAATGGGCAGTTTGGACAGCACAATCTTGACGCCGGCCTTGTGCAGCGCCACCAGCTTGTCGTACAGAATGTTCCACTCCGTGTCCACCACCTGGCCGGTTGGTGGTGGGCGGGCAATGGAATTGACTGAATATGTCTGCCTGTCTTTCTGCGCTTGTCTTTGTGTGTTATTGCAGTCTGTGACGTGCTGCACTTGTACATCTAAGTAGCGTACCATGTTCTTGTTGCTGTTGTTGTTTGATTGTTGAGAGTATCTTGCCTCGTCTGTCTGTCTGTGTGTCTGTCTGTCTGTCTGCCTGTATGACTGTCTGTCTGTCTGTCTGTCTGTTTGTCTGTCTGTCTGTGTGTCTGTCTGTGTGTCTGTCTGTGTGTCTGTCTGTCTGTCTGTCTGTCCGTCTTTCTGTCTGTCTGTCTGTCTGTCTGTCTGTCTGTCTGTCTGTCCGTCTTTCTGTCCGTCTGTCTGTCTTTCTGTCTGTCTTTCTGTCTTTCTGTCTGTCTGTCTGTCTGTCTTTCTGACTGTCTGTCGGTCTGTCTGTCTGTCTGTCTGTCTGTCTATTCATCCGACTATTTCCCTTAAACGTGCTTTGTGTCCGCATGTATACCTGCCTAACAATAAAAAATCTGTCTGTTCTTGTCAGTCTGTTTTATTGGTTTCTCTCTTTTATCTCCCTAATAACATATTTGTTGTTACGAAACCGCACAGAGTCAGCAGCCTCACCTTCTGGTACTCCTCGACGCTCTTAACACGAACCTCGGCATTCTCGCGCTCGGCACGCAGCTCCAGCTCGATGTTGAGCAGGGCAATTTTGGGATTCGAATACTTCTTAGGCTGCATCTCGAATCCGGCATAGCTGAACGTCTTCTTGAAGGCGACGCCGGCAACTAGGCGAGTATCTTCAAGAGCGCCGCCGGCCACCTTCTTGATGCCGATCATGTCCAGGGGCAGGAGCTCGTCTAGCAGCATCACGGCGTCCACAACCAGCTTGCTGAAGAATTCCTTCTGATGGGCCACCAGTTTGGAGTTCAGGGCGGTGGCCGCGCACTTCTCTAGGAGGCTGCGAACCTGGCTGGATGGAGAGGCAGGTCAACACAGTTGGATTGGGATTCCACACTGTGGGGTTGGGATTCCACACTGTGGGGTTGGGATTCCACACTGTGGGGTTGGGATTACACACTGTGGGGTTGGGATTCCACACTGTGGGGTTGGGATTACACACTGTGGGGTTGGGATTCCACACTGTGGGGTTGGGATTACACACTGTGGGGTTGGGATTCCACACTGTGGGGTTGGGATTCCACACGGTCAGGTTGGGATTCCAGACTGTCAGGTTGGGATTCCAGACTGTCGGGTTGGGATTCCAGACTGTCAGGTTGGGATTCCAGACTGTGGGGTTGGGATTCCACACTGTGGGGTTGGGATTCCAGACTGTCAGGTTGGGATTACACACTGTGGGGTTGGGATTACACACTGTGGGGTTGGGATTCCACACTGTGGGGTTGGGATTACACACTGTGGGGTTGGGATTCCACACTGTGGGGTTGGGATTCCACACGGTCAGGTTGGGATTCCAGACTGTCAGGTTGGGATTCCAGACTGTCGGGTTGGGATTCCAGACTGTCAGGTTGGGATTCCAGACTGTGGGGTTGGGATTCCAGACTGTCAGGTTGGGATTCCAGACTGTCAGGTTGGGATTCCAGACTGTCGGGTTGGGATTCCAGGATATCTTGAAGAATAGGTCGGTAAAATACTTCCCGATTTTCTAAATCAATGAAACTGTACAAATTTCTTCTTTAGTACATCGTAAGTATAATTGTGAAGTTTGGGGTTCAAAATCTTACCCAAAGTGGTACAACAGGTGTGTTTGCTTTCCTAGTGCTTTTTTATTACAAAAAGTCAAACAGTTTTCTTAGAAAAATTTCAATTTTAATCGTGTTGAAAGTACCAATATAATTTGTATCGATGTATTATTCAAATTCTTTGTAATTTTGTTATCTGTTAATTTTTGTGAAATATTCTATAATTTTAATAGCAGAATATTACTATTTCTGTTTTTCAATAAGTTAACTTTGGCTAAATGCACTCTTTAATTATGGTTTACAACTTATTGAAAATCTCTTTGACTGTTAAAAATGCAATAATTTGTAGGTTTATCTACTACTTTTTTTAACACAGTTAAGCATCTAAGCGCAGCTATTATTTTTTCAGGAAGGAAAAAATATACAGACCTAATCTTCAATAGATCCCCATGCCTCTATTGAAGATTAGGCCTGTAAATTAATCAAGCTATAGGCCACCCTACCCTACAAACCCCCTTCCCTCAGACCCCAGGTGTGGATTATGCCTCTATTGAATATTAGGTCTGTAAATTATTTTACCCACAGACTTTCCCCACCCTAAACCCCCCCATTCCCCCAGAACCCGTGTGTGGGTTTAAGCTACATGAAAATGGAGTGGAAAATTGAAATCAGCATACCAAAAAACCCCTACAAACACAAAATTATGTTCCTATCAAAACTGGAAGTATTTTACCAACCTATTCTTCAAGAAGTCCGGATTCCATACTGTCGGGTTGGGATTTCAGACTGTCGGGTTGGGATTTCAGACTGTCGGGTTGGGATTTCAGACTGTCGGGTTGGGATTCCAATGTAGGGTTGGGGTTTCAGACTGTCGGGTTGGGATTTCAGACTGTCGGGTTGGGATTTCAGACTGTCGGGTTGGGATTTCAGACTGCCGGGTTGGGATTTCAGACTGTCGGGTTGGGATTTCAGACTGTCGGGTTGGGATTTCAGACTGCCGGGTTGGGATTCCAATGTCGGGTTGGGGTTTCAGACTGCCGGGTTGGGATTTCAGACTGTCGGGTTGGGATTTCAGACTGTCGGGTTGGGATTAAAGAAACTTGGCTTGAGAGTCTAGAGTTTACTTTAGATTGGGATTTAGGATTTTTGGATTTTCAATTGTCGAAAGTACAGCTTTGTACTTTAAGATTCGATAAAGTTTTACTATGGGATTCAGGCTGTCAAAGGCAATCCCCGACTCGAACACTCACGCGGGATCGTCCTTAGCAATCTTAACGGAGATCTCGTTCAGCCGATCCAACGCCAGCTGGGTGCCCTTGCGCAGGGCGTGAATCACCACCCTGGGATGGACGCCCTCCTCTAGAAACGGCTTCATCTGGCGAAGAAATTCGCACGCCAAAATCACCACGCTGGTGGTGCCGTCGCCAACCTGAGCGTCCTGCGATTTGGCAATGTCGACTAGGATTCTAGCGGCCGGGTGTACAACATTGAGCAGCTTCAAGATGGTGGCGCCGTCATTGGAGATGGTGGCTTTCTTGCGATCATCAATGATTAGTTTGTCCATGCCGCGGGGGCCCAGGGTGGTCCGCACAGCCTCGGCTATGGCCTGGCAGGCGTTGATGTTGGAGATGATCTGCGGCAGGCCCTGAGACGAGTCCGTGCCTTCTTTTAGGAGAATGATTCTTGGCTGGATTTGTTGAGTCATGTTTTGAGTAGTTCAGTCTCCGCGATTAGTTAGATATATAGATAGCTGGTTGCTTGCGCTGAAAAAAGAGAAAAATAAGTTTCAATATTAAGCGAATGATGTTTGTTATGTCTATGGCATAGATATAATCTTCCTTCAAAATTGGAGGGCCCTGGGGGCGAGTGGCTCGGCGGTTAAGCGCGTCTGCCTTGTGTGCCACTGGTTCAAGTTCGACCCAAGGACACCTTAAGTAGAAGGACGGGACACTTCGTTTCTTGGAAAGTTTTTCGACATAAAATTAAAGATTGCGCGCGATTGAAAGCAGATGCAAATTTCATCTTTTCATATGTGGTTCCTGCCTTCTTACTCTATCGAACTACGTACGTCTTAATCTGTGAAAAAATGATCTTCCTATTATTTTATTGATATTATTCACTTTCGTAAATAAAAACTACTAAATGACAAAGAGCCATCCAAAATGTTGATTGATAGAAATGTTCTTTGAATAAAACAGACTTGGTTTCAAGAGGATCGGAACCTACGCAGCATGTAAAATACCAATTTAATTGAAATTATAATTTTCGACAAATGGTTTTCAAGGAAAATAATTTAAAGATTAATACTTCACAAATAAGGACATACATAGTTCGATAGAGTAAGAAGGCAGGAACCACATATCAAAAGATGAGATTTGTATCTGGTTCCAATCGCGCGCAATCTTTAATTTTATGTCGAAAAACTGCAAATTTTCTATCTCCGTAGTGTATTTTTTCGCGAAGATTGGACTCCAAAAACTTTCCAAGAAACGAAGTGTCCCGTCCTTCTACTTAAGGTGTCCTTGGTTCGACCCTTAATGCCTTCCTCTGAAAAATTGGAAATCTTAGTAGCTAAATAGTCTCCAATAAAAAAATAAAGCCAAAAGACTGGAATTACTACTCGCAATCGGAGGAGTAAGAGCAAGCTTCAGATTTTATCGCGCAAAAAATCAGGAAAACTTAGGTAAAAAACACGCACAAACTACTACTCACGCACAGTAGAGCAACAAAATCACCAGAATATGTACTGTTATCAAATAACTACGGACGGAACAAATCAAACCGGCTTTAGTTGAGTTATTACGTTACTAACAGTAGCATGAAGGAAAAGTAGAAAGATAAAATTGAAGCATTTTTTGCGTGTTAATAAAGATTCTTGGAAATTTAGAGAAGGCACGGCCAATTTTTTTATATTTAACGCCAAGAGGTGAGAGCTTTTTTGGCAATAATTGCGTCCTAAGAAGCAAAATATTTTAAGAGCGGAACACAGGAGACAGCAAATCAACAGCTGATTAAGCAGTTGATCAATCACAATTTGTAGGCTGTTTTTAGAGCTCGCATCTCGTCTTGGCTGAGCGCGCCTAGCGACTCCAGCTTAGCGGCGGTGGCTGACAAGTCTGAAAATAAATTAATGATCAGTTATGCAATCAAGACCAGTGTAGATTAATAAATTAATAAACTAATCGTCAAGTTATCAATCGAGTTTTCAATAATTAATCAAAGGCACATCCAGGCTATCAATAAACCAACAAAGGCACATCCAGGCTATCAATAAACTAACAAAGACACATCCAGGCTATCATAACTAACAAGACACATTCAAGTTGTCAATCAACAAAGAAATATACACTTAATTTATCAATCAAAAAAGGCTTCTATGTTATCCATCAATCAACAAAGACAGTTAAAGCTGATGTAGAAAACAAAAAAACCATCGTGATGCTGATCAAGCAAGCACTAACCGGCCTTTTCGCGGGCATCCAAGAACATGACAACAAAGTCGAAGCGTTCAGCCTTTGGCAGCCCAAGCAGGACGTGAGCCCCGGCCCGAGGATCCCGCTCAGTCAGGCGGTCCCTAACAGCAGCGACAATCTGAGCCAGCATGATGCCGTCGAGCTTGTTAGACAGCAGCCGAGGCAGCCGGCTGGGGTCCACCAAAGTCAGCATGTCAGCGTGAACAGAGGAGGCCGGCCGGCCAGAGGAAGAGGATCTAGCTGCGGAAAGCCAGGCCTGAGTGAACTCGAACGGGCTGCAGTCGGGACGAAGTGAGGGCGCATTGGCGTCGGGCTGGTTGCTAAGTGGCTCGGGAAATTGCAGCTTATCCGCGGCAGTCGATTGATTTTTATTGGCAGTTTTCGTTATAGTTTTATCTTGGACAGGAGTACTTGCCTCAGAAGAATCAGCTGTACTTTGTGCAAGTTCGCTTGTACTTTTCTCAGCAGCTGGTGCACTTTTAAGAGGTTCTACTGTACTTTTCTGAGCAGCTGGTGTACTTTTAGTCGGCTCGATTGTACTTTTCTCAGCAGCTGGTGTACTTTTCGTCGGCTCGATTGTACTTTTCTCAGCAGCTGGTGTACTTTTCGTCGGCTCGATTGTACTTTTATCAGCAGCTGGTGTACTTTTGGGAGGTTCGCATGGATTTGGATTAGAGGCCAATGAACTATTTTCACCAGGATTTATTGAATATTTGCCTGTACTTTTAGCGAGCGCAGGTAAATCGGACGTATCCGTGGCCTTTTCAGGCGTCAGTTCACGCGTGTCAGTGGCCGTGTCAACGGCGGTAGACGTTAAGATAGTCTCGGTGACAACACCGCCAGCGTCGCGTACAACAGCAACCTTGTCGGCCTCATCAGCGACAGGCTCATCGTCTTCTTCTTCCTCGTCATCGTCGTCAACTTCTTCAACTAGAACCCGCCTGCCAGCCGATTTACGCATAGCGGCCTCAACTTCGGCAATCTCTTTAGCAATCTGTTTATTGAGCGGATCGAACGATTTGGCTAGATTCAAATCTAGCAAGCTTTCCCTGTGGAAGCCGAGCATTTTGCGGGCTACGCCGCGGCGAAATATAGCTTTCATATTGTTGGGCTCCAGTTCAAGGGCCATGTTGCACTCGTACACGGCGTCGTTGGGCCGGTCAAGCTTGATGCAGCAGACAGCTCGGTTAGTGTAAGACACCGGATCGTCCGGCCTCAGCTCCGTGCACTTATTATAAAACTCGATTGCTCGAGCGTAGTTGCCAGCCTTGAATAGCTTATTACCGGCCTCCTTGGCTGATTCGAAATCGTCTAAAGGAGGTTGGCTGTTCAAAGCTTCATCAGTTTTCTTTTTGGATTTTTTATTTGACCTTTTAGTAGATTCTTTGCCCGGCTTTGTGGCAGAGGAGTCTTTCTGAGAAGATTTTGAGGATTTTTCCGCTACAGACGGTTGCTGGGATCCCGGAGCATCGTTCTTAGGTGGCTTTGAGGATTTTTCCTCTACAGATTGTTGCTGGGATCTCGCAGCGTCGTTGCTGGGTGGCTTTGAGGATTTTTTCTCTACAGACGGTTGCTGGGATCTCGTAGCATCGTTCTTAGGTGGCTTTGAGGATTTTTCCTCTACAGATTGTTGCTGGGATCTCGCAGCGTCGTTGCTGGGTGGCTTTGAGGATTTTTTCTCTACAGACGGTTGCTGGGATCTCGTAGCGTTGCTAGGCGGTTTTGAGGATTTTTCATCTATAGACGGTTGCTGGGATTTCGCAGTGTTTGGCAAAGACGATTGCTGAATCGAACTGTGATGTCCATTCACATGTTTGCCCTGACCAACATCAAGCTCAGCATCATCATTATCATCTTCATCATCTTCCTCCGAGCTGCCAACCTCCTCAATAACCATTCGTTTAGCGCCGGCGGATGGTTTGCCGCGTTTAGCCAGTTCGGCTTCGACTTCTGCAAGCAGAGCCGAGCCCGCCGTATTGTTCGGATCCAGTTGCATTAAACGGTCAAGATCGGTGCGGGCATCGGCGATGCGATGAATTCGTTGATAGGCGGTGGCCCGGCGTAACAGTGCTTTGAGGTTGTCTGGCTCCGATTTTAACACGCGGCCGCAGTCCTTCACGCAGGCCGTGTATTTTTGCAATTTAAGATCTGCAAAGGTTCAGGAGTTTAAAATAAAATACTATAGAGCATCACAACAGGCTACTAATAGTAGAAATAAACAAAAGTGGGCGAAAAATATTTCTATAAATAAAAAAGTAAAAATTTCACGTTACTCTACTGACAGTAGCCAGGAAAAAAAAGACGTTCAAAATATGAAAAATGAGTTTAAGGTGAGACTCACAAGCAAAAGCTCTATTATTGTAGGCGGCTGGCAGTGGGCTGGCTGAAATGCTACGACTATAGTAGAGAGCCGCCTCTTCAAAATCCCCCGATCTAAACGCTTCGTTGCCCTTGGCTTTCTCCTGCTCGGCTAGACGGGCTCGCTCGTCGGCAGAGAGGCCGTCAACTCGCAGCCGGCTGGGCAAGGACGGCACCTTGCGGGTCGGTGCTGCTGCGCTGGCTGGGGGCGCTTTGTCAGCCTTAGCCTGGAATGCAGGTTTAATGCGCACAATGCTAATCTGCCTATCCATCTATCTAGATATATCTATCTATCTATCTATCTATCTATCTATCTATCTATCTATCTATCTATCTATCTATCTATCTATGTATCTATCTATCTATCTATCTATCTATGTATCTATGTATCTATGTATCTATCTATCTATGTATCTATCTATCTATCTATCTATCGATTTATCTATCTAATCAACGTATTGTTTCTTCGCATTAATTCTTGCCCACCTGTTTAACAGAGGCTTCATCAGCGGCCACGGCAGCGTTCCGCTCCTCCTGAGCCTCCAGCTGCTTCTCCAATTTCGACCATTCGTCGTAGCTGCGCGGCATAGGCCGCTTCTTGCCGGAGCTGGACTGGCCGACGTCGGCGGAGGACGTCGAATTGGCGGCGGTAGCGGCGGCTTTCTGAGACGAGCCAGTTAGGCTAACAGTGGCGTTGGCGGCTCGCACGGGCGGCAAATTGGGATCATCCAAGCTGGGATCGGTTTTGCCGCCGGCGTCGGCTGTGCCGGAGCCAGCGCAGCTGGCCGTCCAGGCGTTCAAATCGGCCGCTATGCCGGCCCATTCGGCCTGGTCGATGCTGGCGGGACAGAGCGGCGGCTGGTCTTTGCGCAGAACTCGACTAAAAGGAAGGAAACAGGTTTAGGCAAGGACAAGTAGGTTTTTCTGTTTGATTCGGTGGGTGATTGATTCTCAGAAATTCGAACTGTAAAATTAGTTAAAATTTGTCTGATTAGGTTAAGTCTCTTAGATAGGATCCATTTTTAGTTGAGTGGCATCTCTATCTTATTAGGTGAGATCTCCGTTTAATTTGGTGAGATCTCTGTCTAATTAGGTGAGATCTCTGTCTAATTAGGTGAGATCTCTGTCTAATTAGGTGAGATCTCTGTCTAATTAGGTGAGATCTCTGTTTGATTTGGTGAGATCTGTCTAATTAGGTGAGATCTCTGTTTGATTTGGTGAGATCTGTCTAATTAGGTGAGATCTCTGTTTGATTTGGTGAGATCTGTCTAATTAGGTGAGATTTCTGTTTGATTTGGTGAGATCTGTCTAATTAGGTGAGATCTCTGTTTGATTTGGTGAGATCTGTCTAATTAGGTGAGATCTCTGTTTGATTTGGTGATATCTCTGTCTAATTAGGTGAGATCTCTGTATAATTAGGTGAGATCTCTGTCTAATTAGGTGAGATCTCGATCTGCTTAGATAAAATAACAATTAGATGACATAGAAGTGCGATTAATAGCAAAAAGTCTTTCTAAAATTAATAAGACGGCACATTTAGAAATCACCTGTTAGGAGCCAGCAATTTCAGCCGCTCCTCGCAGTGCGCCTCCAACTCGGGATAGCGGCCCTCTTCGCCAGAAACCAACACTTTATAAATATTTTCTAATTCTTTAACGTCCGAGCAGGCCGATATGTAGCGAAAATCTAAATGATCCAAAGGAATGTTGTAGCGCCTGGTGAACTGGGTGGTCATGGGGTCCATGGCTGGGCTGCTTGGCTGAAAAGAAAAGCAAAAACAAAAAATGAGAAAATTAAAGCGTTTTGTTTCTAAAACTGTAAGCCCTTGAGCCGATATGTAGCGCTGACTAATTTCTAAAGCAATAATTGTATATATATAAAATATGAAAATAAAAAGATAAACTGCAAGACCTGTAATGTTGCCTTTATATACTAAAAATCAAATTTACAGAAAAAGCTAATGATACAACAGCAGCAAATATTTTGAGAAACTTTTTCATGTTTTAACCATGGAAATTAAGAAAAATAGTGAATAAACAAAATATATCAATTATCACAAGAAAATGTGTTGCACAATAAATAATTTTAAATTGACTGCGCTAGCTTAAGTGCTACAGCTAATGGCTACAAATAAGCTGAATAAAAAAGTACAATAACATATTTTACATTTATTAATTATAATATTGATAAATAAGGCCAAACACCAAGGCAAAAACGTTCCCTGCAAAATTTTTCACGCAACATATCGTCCTGATATCAATTCTTATTATTTTGACCTTTTCTTACCCAATTATCCCTAGACAATGTGGGATTATAAGTATCTTTGTGGATTGGGACTCGAACCCAGGACTGTCACGGTGTCACCCCAAACAATAGGACTTCATACAGACTAAGTTTCCGGAGTAAAGCAGCTGTCAGTCATTAAAATCAATAAATTCGTCATCCATGACCCTGAGGCGCCTGCCGACGGCGAGGACCTTCCAGGCCAGCCGGGCCCGACAGCAGCCGCACCTGACGCAGCGAATCGTTCAACGAATTCAAACTGGCATCGTCCGACGACTCGTCGGCCTCGTCGTCGCCAGAAGAGATAGAAGCCGAATCGTCAATGTCGTCGTCGGTGTCAGCGGCGTCATTGCCAGACGGTTTAACGACGGCGCCAGGTGCCGTTGTCGACGAGGTCAACGAAGCAGCAGCAGCAGCAGCGGGCCCGGAGGGTGCCGTTGAAGTAGCCGACGACGGGATGGCCAGTCCGGCGACGCCTTTTAACCGGTCGGCCGGGCTGAAGCCGCGCTTTACGCGCCGAACCCGCGAGGCGTCGTCTTGGCGCTGCTGCACCATCAGGTTGAAGTCCACGATGTAGGGGAAGCCGAATATCATTAGGGAACAGGAGGGATCAGACCTGGGTGAAGCCGAACGGGTAAGTGCGACACTTCTTGCATAGATATGATCAAGATATTAAACTCACATTGTAAGCTCAATAAATACTGACCAGCTGAAGGTCAAATGAGGATTTAGGATTTAGGCAGTCCAGGCTAGGAGTTCAAGCATGGGGATTTGGGATTGTGGCAGTATAATTATGCGGATCTTAAGATATTAGCAGGTCAAGCATGGGGATCTGGGATGGTGGCAGGCCAAGCATGGGGAACTGGGATGGTGGCAGGCCAAGCATGGGGAACTGGGATGGGATCTGGGATGGTGGCAGGTCAAGCATGGGGATCTGGGATGATGGCAGCGGCAGGTCAAGCATGAGGATCTGGGAAGGTGTAGGTCAAGCATAGGGATCTTGGAAATCTTGGACCTTGGATTTAGGAAAGTGACAATCAGTCAGAGTTGAGCTAACAAAATGTCGGTTTAAACCCAAGGATCTGACATGACGGCATTTGGAAGTCAAGTTTAGCTGTTAAAATCAGAGGATCAGAAGCTATGAATTAGCATAATCAATTACCTATTGTAGGCTGCCTCCAGTTCGGCGCAGTGCCTCTCTTCAAACTGCCACCAACCGTTGCGGCCCTCATAGTACCAGCAGCGCTTAGCGCTAGATTCACCATCGCCTGTGGACGCTGCAGCGGTAGCCTCGTTGCCATTGACAACGCCACTAACGGTTGCTAGGGCCGCCGATTCCGCAGCTGGGAGGCAAGGTCGAGCAAAAAATTCCGCCGGAATACGCGACCGACACAGGGGGCAGCGCATAGAGCGGAAAGCGACGCCTTTAATGCAGAGAAAGCAGAACCGATGTGGACAAGCCGGCAGGGTCACCGGGTGCACCATCGGGCTCAGGCATACCGAGCAGTCGTCAGCAGGCGAGGCTGCTTTGGCAGGCTCCGAAATTTGCTGCTGCAAGGGTTTTCAAGGCTTTCTATAGGACAACTAGGTGGCATAACATGAGAAACACACTAATCTGAGCTGTACTAGATTTGTAATTATTAGTAGGCTCAGAAGCTTTAACCCCCTTAACTTGAAGTTTTTATGTTTAGCAGTAAAACCTATGAAAATTCAGTGGCTGTAAAGTAAAAGCTACAAAAGTTACTATTATTGTTATTCATTGAGCACACAATATAGGTAATAATATTTATATTACATTGTATGCATTATTTCATACAATATTACACAACAAAGTATTTCAAAGAAAAGAGAAATATATGTATTTTTTATAGAATTCGGGACAACAAAATTTTTTATCTAAACAAATTTGTTGCCAATGGATATAAAAAGATAACACAATGCTTAAAAGGGTGGTCATTTAATTGCATACTGCAGAAACTAAAAGATAAGGTGATTACTGAGCAGTTAACTACTTACACCCGGTAACTAGAAATCTCTATAATATATAGAATAATTACTTTATTATTTCTTTAACTAATTTTAGCCTATTTGCAGCAAGACCTAGAGTAACTAATATAATTATTCTTGAAAGCCAATTGCCAAGCTATGCATGTGCGTAACTTTGAAAATTTGGTCAGCCAGTGCAACTTAGATAAAAAATTTGCAACTTACTTGGGGCAAAAATTTGAACAAAAAAAGGTCCCACAAACCACTTCTTGCCTATATCTTCCTATTTATTATATTTTTTAGCATTCTCCTCCAAATTTTACACTTATACCACCCATCTTATAACTTACCCCCTCAATTTTGCAACTTACCCTCTCTATTTTGCAAATTACCCCTTCAATTTTGCAACTTATCTCCTTAATTTTTACCAATTTTTCAACTTACCTTGGTCAGCAATCAAATCAATTGGACTTGGCCAACTATTGAGCATATATGAAGCTATGTGAAATAATGTCACATACCCAAGCTTGTGCTGCCAATATCCAATTATGTTAGCAATTTTCTGGCTAGCCACTGAGTATCTTTGGGTGTATCTCTTGAGTAGCCTATCTCTAATGCAGTGGTACTACCAAAATCCAAGGAATCAATTTGGCAAAATGTAGCACATTTTACTAATAATAATAATAATAGACATATCTTAACACTTATTAAAGTTATAAGGGATTCCACTATATAATTTTGTCTTGAAACAATTTATTACAGATATGTAATAAACTAGAAGATTGCCAAAATAGCAAAAAAACTACTAGATTAAATTGGATTGGTTTAGCTTAAGCAAAATAAATAGCCTATTAATTAGGCAAGTGTCAATATAGTTTAGTAAATATTAATATAAAATAAATAAACTAAATTAAAACTTGAGCAATAATAAAAATAATTAGGATAAATAAGAAAAAACTACTAGCTTGGCAACTAGATAAAAATATTTTGGGTAAGATAAAGTATTATCAACCAAACAAGAAAGTCATGTCTTTTAATTTCTTTACTAATTTCTACTTATCATTTTTCAATATAAAAACTGGAGAGAGCATATTTTGCCTAAATAAATTAGCTTTTGCTATGATTCTTTCCTAAAATTTTTCTAAATACTAAGTCAATTTAATAGACATGCCATACTTATAGCCTTTCCACAACAAAATTTGGCCAAAAAATCAAAGGTTCAAAATACAGGTTATATAAAAGCCATAGTCAGGAAGGTGGCAAGTGCACACGGGAATCAATTTATGGAAAAATCCTTGGTGCACGCCAATGTATGCCAATTTTTTAAACCCTTAACATGACGTTTCTGTTGCATGCCAAAAATCTTGAATACCAAAAATCATGTACACCAATTTGCCATATGCTGATTTGAATATTAACTGTAATTTTTAAACAAATTTTCTACTTATGTTAAACAAAGTTTATATAAATAAAGAAATTCGCTACAAAGAAAGTAGTGAGTATCAAAAACTTTTTCTTCACATTTCAAGAAACAAATAAAATAAAAGTCTACAATACAAGAGTCACAAAATAAGAGCATTTAAAAGTTATTGGATATTTTAATTTTAATGTAGGCTGTAGACCTGCAGGCTATAGCCTCAACTAGTTGGTTTAATCAATATTCAATTGTTCACATTTAACTTTATATATTGTATATATATAATGTATACATCTATATCTGACTTGTTGATATACTGTCAGTTTTTAATTGCACGCCAAGGTTATACACCAAGTAAAAAACTTGTAAGCTAAAAATTTAGGCATGGCTTGAGACCCCTATTTGCATGCCAACTTTGTATGCAAAAATTTTAGTATGGCTTGTGCACGCGGGAATTTTCCCGCGTGCAGGCCACCTTCCTGAGTATGGTATGAAAGTACATTTAAAATATATGTGCTATATTTTTTTAAAATCTAAAAATAAAGACAAAAATACTATTATTAGCTACCCTAACATACATGCCCAATACCCATCTGAACTGGACAAGTGAAATGGCTGCCGGCCAAGGTAAGTCGCAAAATCGTTGATAAAAATTGCAAAATCAGCAATGTAAGTCACAAAATCAATGAAAATTGAGGAGATAAATTGCAAAGTTCAGGAGGTAAGTTGCAAAGTTGAGGAGGTAAGTCACAAAAGGGAAGGGACAAGTTGCAAAAAGGAGAAGAATTGAGAAGATTTAGGCAAAAGTGGTGTGTGGGACCTTTTTTGGTCCTTTGAACTTTGACCCGAAGTAAGTCGCAAAATTGGGGAGGTAAGTTGCAAAATTTTCCTAAAACTAAGTCATGCCAGACAGGTGAAATTTTTAGGTTGGGCATGTATGTACCCTAAGCCTTATGCTAAGGTATATTCTTTTATAATAAATATGAAACTTCATAGTCCTAGACGCATCCTATACCTAATACTAATAAAACAAAAATTGTATACCCCTATTTGGTTTTTAGATCCTTCATTCAGTTGACAATGTATTACTCCAACTATTTAGATTTTGTATGGAAAAAATAAAAAAGACTTTTTGCTGAAAACAATAAGGCTTTTTGCAAGGTATTGTAAGCCATTATTATTTTGCTCAAGTTTTTCTTTGCATAAAATGAGTCTAAATGACTAGGGCCTAGGCTTAAAATTAAATAAACCTGAAGTCTGCATGCAAAAGTAAGAATAATTAAATTTATTGCGCACTAGGCCTATATACTACCAGAAGCACGGTCTACTTAATGATAGTAAAAAATCTTCCTGTAGGCATACACGGCACAAAATTATGGTACCAGTTCACTGATTCACTACTAACTGAAAGCTGACTGCTGGAATGATACAGGTCCGCTTCTGTCGTATTTTCCAATGGAAAATTCTTCGTTTGAGTCAGCACTGAATTCCGCGAAAAAGCTGAACTTTAACAAACCAAGGGAGCGTAGTTAGTCGGTAAATAAGCGGTAAGTAGAATGTGGCTCATAGTGGCGTTAGATTTAGCAGTGATTTGACTTCAGTCGCAGAAGGTGTATCGCGCGGGATATTCAGGCGTTTTCGAAAATTCGAGCGTTGGAATCATTACCGATAACAATTAATACATTGCCTACAGAAAAGGTACAATTATTTCGACTGGAGTCTATTTCTTATCTCCCTCAATCTACATCTGTCCTTTGAAGACAGGAAGACAAATAAAAAAATTTCACACAGCCGGGGTACAATATGTTGTGGTGTCTCGCAATGAATATATATATATATACGCGTAAAATGTAACAAGAGAAACAGGAAAAGCTTTAAACGACACGTAGAAATTAAATGGAACATGGAAGGCAAAGAGAGAGAGAGACCTGGAGGAACTGATTGCGGCAGCGGCAGAACCCATGCAGAAAAAACTTGCCAGAACTCGAAGTTGAGGAAAACACGGAATAGAAGACCGATGGAGAACGGAGCGTGCCTAACAAGGTCTGATAAGGAAAAAAAGATCATGGAACCAGACAGAGGTGTAACATGTACATGTAGCCAGGACTTCGGATTGGGGGGCTGCATATCTAACGGGGTGGCGTCAAGACTCCTGGCTTGCTAGGGGAGAGGGGGGCGGGGCGAGGCTGTGGAGTTAGAGAGCTGATAGGCCGAGGCTATGCAGCAGAGCTGTCGCTGTGCCTCGCTGTGCTCGGCTGCTTCAGGTCGACATCCAGCTTCGTGGCCGGAACGCTCGCCTGTACGCGACCCCTGCTACATGTACCCATCCCTCTGAGACTCTGGTCTTCTTCAATCAACCCTCGGTGCAGGAGGAGACGGCTCAACTTGACACAACGGTCATCCTCAGACACCTGAACGCAGTTCCGCGGAGTTCCTAACAACACAGAACACCAGAGCGCTGGAAGACTGCTTGGCCAGGCAGGACATGATGGCGCGGTGAGCACGGTGGTCCGCTCAGCCTTTAAGATCAGCTACGATCGTGGCCCTCTATCGTCGCGCCGGCCTGGTCGATCCAAGTGATCTACTGCACCGTCGGCGATTCCAGCTGGCACTTCAGCATATGCTGCTGCTTACACTTGCAGGCTTCCTGCCGGCGAAGTCAGGCGCGGACTCGGCGTTTCCTCGACTGCCTACTGGCTGACGCCGTCGCCCCCGATTCTGCTGTGACACTTCTTTTGAAGACCTGACAGCGTGATTTGTTTGCTGTTGTTGTTTATACTGAAATCACACCTTACCAGCTTACTAAAATTTCAAGAGAGGTACGGTAGCCTTAATTATAAGCCTTCCCAGCGAAGCGTCTCCCATTGGCGTCTCCAGGGAGAGAGTGGCGAGGTACATGTAAGGGACTCTCAAAATGGACACGCGCGCAGCCCAAGGGACACGCGCACGGGAACCGCAACGGCTACCGCAGCCCCACACGTAGAACTGACAACAACGTAACGGGAACAGCTAGGGACCACGGCCCGAGGCCTGCAACAGGACGCGCACAAGAATGTTTTTTCGAGAAGGATATTTTAGATTTGCGCATTTACTAAATATGGTAAGCTTGTTTATTTTTGTTAGATTGGGTCCAATTAGAAGGCCATATGCTATCTCAGAGTGCAGAGGAAAAGCGCAAAATATGCATAAGCATTAAAAATGGTCAAATTTCCGCTCGGGATACTTGTATCAATTTGTGCGAGTAAATTGCCAAATTAGTTTATTACTAATGGCAGAATATGATTATTTTCTGTTTTTGCTGTCATCTCCTAGTATCAGATGCCGGCAAAACAGATAATATTAAACGCATGTCGGGCCGGACACACAGTTGTCCTAAATTCTAAGCGATTCGCGTGATCAGAAACAGGTGCTTCCTGATTACGGACGAAGGAAAAAGCAATTTACCTCAAATTTTTAAGTCTATATATACAACAGCAGTATGTTGCGCACTGCATTGAGTGTCAACTGACAGGCACCAATCAGTTCAAGTTCGTTCCACAAAACACTTGCAAGGCATGGACACCGCAAAGGAAGTCTGGCTATGTGCCTTCCTCATCTTTGCATTGGCCGCTACGTCTGGCAGGTGCGCACTGACCGAGGAACAGAAAGACCAAACGCTAAAATATATCAACCACTTGAGAAAAAGTGTTGTGCCTCCGGCAGCCGATATGAACGGATTGGTGAGCAGAAAACAACTTATTCTACTTAACAGTAGTGAGGCCAGACAATGCTTACACAAATTGTACAAATTGTTCTAAATTTATCAACCATATTGTTGCGATTATTACACGCGCTCCAGCTCTGGGACACAAATCTAGAAAGGTTGGCTCAGAAAGCTGCCAACAGTTGCGTGTTTGCGCACAACTACCACGGCGAGTACGCACCGCTGGGCGAAGTTCTGTACCGGGGATCCAGGACTAATTTCACTGAAATATTGGTCTTTATGTTCCTGGAGCGGGAGAGCTACGATTACACAACTACCGCCTGCAACCCGTATACCGGCAAATATACATTCTTTGGTACCTGCGGTCATTACCTGCAAATTGCGTCAGCCAGAATCAGTAAGGTTGGCTGCGGAATACAATACTGTAGCGGAAACTTCATAGCCGTCTGTGAGTTTGACAGGTAAGGCACTTAATGTGACCAACATCAGTTTTAACGAGCATGTTTAAAGTAATTACTTCTAGTCTTCAGGAGTCGTTCTCAAAAGCACAACCCGACATTAGCTGAGATTAGCCTTTCTATTCAAATACAGGTATTGGGCCTCGCCTCCCTATCAAACCGGCGAAGCTGGAACAAAGTGCGGCAACGGCCTTGCGACATACTTCAAGGACGGCCTGTGCTATGCCATTCTAGCAGGCCAAGAGCCACCTATACCAGGGCCCTTTGGTGAGTAACAATTGCCGATAGTGCACCGCTAGCTAGCGTAAAATTCATATTGAAACTCAATAAACTTCAGAATGCAAACTGAACTGCCTAAACTATGGCACGTTGATGACAAGTCCATTCTGCGCGTGCTCTTGTCCTGCTGGCTACTACGGAGTCAGATGCGAGAGTGAGTGCTCTGTTAGTTAACCCCTCAGCAAATGAATGGCAATAAAAACCTATCCATGCATGATTTTAGAAAAGAACATCTACTATCCAAGCAGCATTCCTAACGACTGCAAGGCCCAGGCGGTGACCTGCAAGAATGGCGGTGTACCAACGATGTTTGGCACAGTCTGCAAGTGTGCCTGCACAGACGAATTCGAGGGAGACCGCTGTCAGTGTAAGTAGAAGAAATTCAATCTTTAAAATTTTGAAAGCTTGCAGCCGTGCCAACCCAACTTGTAAATAACTCGCCGCCTACAGTCAGCAAGATACAAAAAAGCAAAAGTCTGTCGATTTACTTCGCCGGGCAAGTTCGATACTCGAGCTATTATCCGCTTGAATTATCAATTGTGAGTGGCAGTTTTTAAGGGATTTAAACTCACCAATAAGGCATAAAATAACACAATATCATTGGTTTCCAGTGGACCGGCACTCCACTCAAAGAGTCTACGAGAACGCACCTAACTGAGGCCATTAACAGCCTCTGCAGTTCTAACTTTTCCACCTGCTGTCCAACTTCAACTGCAAGCTCGTTACCAGCTACTATCGAGCATTTTGCAACCAGCGAGGACTTCCATACGGCTGACAACTATCCTCTGCAGGTGATCGATGGATCGATGAAGGTTGATGTGTACTATACTATGAAGCCGAGTGTGGCCAGTTCTTGCAATGGTAAGATATTGATTTATAGCGGGATTAAAGAAATTCAATGCTAAAACTGAATGACTTTTCACAAATCAATATTCCAGGCAATACAGAAAGCTACATCAGCAAGAGTGTACTGAAATCAGCATGGGCCACAGCGGTGGCGAAAATTAATTCAGCTGCATCAGCCTTTGCGGTTAGAGCAATCAAGGCTGAATAGGATCTACAGTTATAAGGGAACAGAATTTTCCATGAACTCAATTGACATCTATTGCGGTATTATGGGATTCTTTTAATCAAATGCAATTTATACAATCGCACCGATCAGTTAATAATAAATATACAAAAATCAGCATCAGCCTACAATACATCAGCTGAACAATTTTTGCTGCATAAAAAGCAACGATTTTCAGAAAAGTAAATTTATTTTTTAAATACAAAATGAAAGCTCAAATAAAAATTTGCAGTTATGCAATATGTTTTTTTACAGCCTATAAAGTAAAAAATACTGTACAATGATTATTCATTCGCTTGCCTAAAAATTTGCACTTAATTATTAATTGATTTCTGGGATCACCAAAAAACAATTTTAAGTTCTATAACTGAAGTTCGTGGCAATTTTTTTCTAAAAAAGCGACCTAAGTTTAGAGAACGACCCCATGAGAATTAAGCGCTATGTTTAATAAAAGCGATATGCTTAATAATAAAATTTCAAAATTTAGACCCTTTTTAAAAGAACGCTTGTACTTCTGAGACCTCCCGTTCTAAATGGCAACTAATTTACGTAAAGTAAAACGCAAAGTTAATTATTTAATTGATTTATTTGATTGAATTACACGACTTGTACTTAAAAAATGTTGCGGTAAAACTAATAAGTGTAGAAAAATACGGTTGAAATGAAAAGCAAATTATAATTGCATATTTTAAATAAAACAAATAAATAAACTGTTACTTAAAACGCCCTATGCAAAATAATGTATCAAACTAATATTGCTACAACAGCAACACCATGGTCCATAGTTTTCGACGAAATAGCCACACCTTTTCGCTAAAGAGATACAGGCATGTCTAAACTAACTACCTTCACCTTAAGTGCGTGTAAGCTAATTTAGGCCGCAGTCTTCTTCATTCTATATCATAAAAGTAAAGTTTATCGAATTTTTTCCTAAGTTGTCCCAAAAAGCCAGATTTGTCACCCACCTAAATGCCTGTCTGTCTCTAAAAAGCATTGTCGCCGAAATGCCTAGCAACCCTTTGCTATACAATTGAATTAGGTAGTTTAGCGACTCCAATATTAATTTCGTGATAGTGTAAGGCCCGCCGGTCCGTGGCCGGCGGGAAATAAAGGTAACGAGCGAAGGCGGTGGTTCTTTGGTAATGTTGTTTGGTTAATTGGAGCAATGAACAATTACGTTCGTACGTTAATTTAATGAGGTTCGCATGCTGTGGATTTATATACTTCGTAAGGGATGACCGGAAAGTTCTTGACATTTTTGCAGTTATAACAAATTAAATATTCATAAATCATATGACTGTAATGCATGAGATCAAAAGGGTAACTAATCAGCCTAAATTTAATTATTGAGTAATAATAAATGCGCGAAAAGATAAATATATATTGTAATGGAAAATTCAGGAAAGTTCGATTTGATTTAAGCGATTTGGCGAGTTTTCTGTGGCAGGAAGGATTCCAGCCACTGGACGATTTCCAGCAAATGTGACGCCGATCCTGCGACGGGACAATTTTTTAATGTGTTTACTCCCCTCGCCGTTTTCCCCCGTAGGGATTCCTCCCGCTGGCCCGCTCCCCCGGCTGGGTCCCGCTGCCGGATCGCTCCCGTTCCCGGAGTCCTGTCGCCAGGCGTGGATCCAGGAATTTCTTGAGGGGGGGGGGGCAAGCCAACTTAAAGTAACCAAGGATGCTTTCTGATTTGCGGATTTTTGTGGATTAAACAAAATTTTGAATATAAAGTGTGAACAGAGGTTCATTTAAGTTTAGTTATCCACTAGTATTTCATTTGGGTCGCTATCACAACACCAAAATTTCAAAATGTCGAAAAGCACTTTCTTTCACAGCACCGAAACTTCACAACACTGAAATTTCACAATGCCAAAACCACTTTTCATAACACCGAAAAGTAGCCAGAGCTTAGCTTTATATAGCTCTTTGCTCTTTGGTGTTGTGAAGTTTTGGTGCTGTAAAGTTTCGATGTTGTGAAGTTTCGGTGTTGTGAAGTTTCGGTCGAAGTTCGGGGGAAGTCTTTCAGCTTGGGGGATTTCTAACTGCCCGAACGGAAGTTTCTAAATGCTCGGGAGATTTTCTGTCTGCTTGGGGGATTCTTTGTTTGCTTGGGGAATTCTCTGGCTGCGGGGGAGTTTACCTGCTCGCAAAAATTTTTTAATCCGAAGATTTTCTTCTCTGAGAACTTTACGGTATATTTAGGGGATTTCTGATTGCTCGGGGAAAGTTTCTATTTGATTGGGGAATTTCTGACTTCTTAAAAGGTATTATCTAACTGCTGGGGGAATTTTCTGTCTGTTCGGGGGTTGCTGGGGGGGAACATTTTTCGACTACTCTCAAAAATTTTCTAGCTGCTTGGAAAGATTTTCTAACTGCTTGGATGATTTCGGACTGCTCGAGGGGGATTTTCTAAATGCTCCTGGATATTGTTAACGGAATGAGGATTTTTTCTAACTACCTCGGGAGAATTCTCTGTATGTTTGGGGGTTTCTAACTGCTCGAAGGAGATTTTCTAACTGCTTGGGTGATGTCCCTTAGGGGATTCTTTTCTCCTTGGGGGATTCTCTGTCTGCTTGGGGAATTCTCTGTCTGCGAGAGAGATTTTTTAACCCAAAGATTTCCTTCTCTGGGGACTTTTCGGTCTGTTGAGGGGATCTCTAACTGTTAGGGGAAGTTTCTACTTGATGGGGGGACTTCCGACTTCTCGAAAGGGATTTTCTTACTGCTGGGGGGATTTTCTAATTTAACTGCTGTGGGGCAAGATTTTTCGACTGCTCTCAAAAGTTTTCTAGCTGCTGGGAAAGATTTTCTAGCTGGTTGGGAGATTTTTCAAGTGCTCGGGGTGATTGTCTAACTGCTGAGGGAGATTTTCTTTCTATTTAGAAGATTTTCTAAACGTACGGAAGTATTTGATTTGAACCAAGTTACAATTGAAACGGACTGAAATTATGTCCGCTAGAAGACATCGTAGCAAGGGTTACGGAGCTTTTGACGGACAGTATATGCTTCTCGGGAGACTTAAATTTTGCTGCAGAGATTTTCTAGCTGCTTAGGGACATTTCTGTTGAGTACATGAGTGATTTAAAATCAAAATGTGTCTGCGCTCCCCTTGGGGGGCACCTAAGAGCTAGTAAAAATAATTAATCCTGTCTGTCTCCCTCACGGGTCGCTTTCCCTATCTCGAAATTTCACTTCCTCGAAAATCTAGCAATGTCGCGGCTATTTGAGTTTTCTGAGTTTAGAAATTTCGGGATAGTGATACCCCCGCCCCCGTCTACCCCCTCCAGTCCAGTTATTGTAGTGAGTAACAAACCCGGGCCAAGGGCCCAAGCTCTGCAGAGACCTTGCACTTGACCAAGGGACCAAACAAATAATAGCAAGCAGACTAGCTGTGGCCCTGAAAAACTCAGTTTAGGCTCTTGTGATTCTGTGGATAGGAGTATTTTTAAGTAGTTATCTAGCAAGTAGCAAAATATTATGTATTGGTTTTGCCAAATCGTATGATATAACTAAGAGCTCGCGAGGCAAAATACTCGAGTCTTAAACTGAACTCGGGCCCTCTGCCCACCCACTCCAATATTTTTTTCGCCACAGCTGAGGGGGGGCCATGGCCCCCTTGGCCCCCCCCTGGATCCGCGCCAGCCTGCCGCTGGAGATCCCGCCCATAAATACTTAGAGCTCCAGCGAGATCCCGTCTCAGACTCTGAGTCGAGCGCCCTCCCTGTCCAAGTAGGCTCCATACTCGAGGTCCCTTAGTTTGTAGTACTCAACGCTAGTATCAATTAAGTTCGTTAATTTAGTAAGCCGTTCCTTTCTTTCGTCGTTAATAAATTACGCTACACGCCAACGCTTGCGCCTACTCAGCGCCATTTAACTTCTGTAGCGCCTCTGCGCCTTTTGGATTAAATCCTGCCTTACAGCTCCTAGTTTTTTTTTCTTTGACTCGATACAGACTTTCGAACTTAAACCGGATAAAGATCCGTGACTTAAAAGGAGGATTATTAGTAAGACTCGTGCTAGATCAAACTAATATTTCCTTCTCCGCTAATTAGCGGTGGTGGCAGCGACAAGCTACTAATAGTAAGCCCTATAGCATTCTATTGCCTAAATTTATTCGAATCGCCAGAACTCGCGCAATAATCAGTCCAAAGAAGGCAAATCAAATATTAGAGTGTCAACCGGATTCTGAACCACATCGAAGAGTTTGTGCCGTCAAGACCGCTCAGCTACCGCTCAGCTACCCTCCCCCCGGACTTTGAGGACCCGGCAGTGGAGTTTCCCCGAACATCAGCACTAGCTTCGTTTAAATCGACGGTCAGTTTCGAAGAATCTCCCCACGAATTCAAGCGTGGACGCAGAACGCAAATCTCCAAATCAAGACCGCCCCACCAAAACCAAATAAATTTTCAAACCCCCACCCTCATTTCTATAACGATGATGATTACTGTTTATAATAAACTACGCTACATTATAAATTCATAGTTGCAAGTACGCTCGTAATTTAATGCAGGATCTCTTTTTCTGTCAAGGAATCCTAATTAATGGAATTTTGGGCATAAGTATAGTTCCGTTCGTTAAATTACTTTGACTTCAGAAAACGAATCTGTGACTAATTTTAAGTAAGAATAACTACTGCTGAGGGGCCTGAAGTCAGATTGAAAGCGATTTATACTTGTCGAAACTTGTTATACTGCGTATCTACTTTTGTCCTTTTATATAAATGACATGGTGTTGTATAAATCTGGTCCATGACATCCAATATGAATTTATTAATTCATGGGCTTTATGTATCATAGACGTATGTATGGATACAATAAGCTCGCCTCACCTCATTTTTAGCAAGTCTGCTATTATAAGACTAAAGCCCTTTGATAGCAAAGTAAATATAGCTATAGCTTCAAGTAATAACTAAGACTGAAGAGCATAATAGCTATAGGCCTAACGCCTAATACTTAATGAAGGCTAAAATCAAGAACTAGCTACTAAAAAACACAGAATGCTCAACTTGAGTTAAGTGCCAATTTTTTAAAAAGCTGGCTTTAAGAAGCATCTATGGCTTCTCTATGTTAAATTAGGCATATTCTATTGAGCTTTTGTAGTAACATGCACATACATTGTATATTTATTAAATATGCTCAAATCTCATGCTCACGTGGTAATAGACACAAAAACATAGAGGATAAGGTACAGTAGAGTTGGTTAGATTAGGTGCAAATGTACAGAAGTTAGAGTAAAAGATAAACAAGCTAATAGCACAATGTGTATAAAAAATAGTTAAATTAATATGTATATATATAGGGAAATAGAAAATGGAAACAGATAAAGCTACAATAGTATGAATTGGTGTCAGTTGAAAAAGTTCCATTTGGAAAAAACTCTCTTTCAAAAGCCTACTTGCAGCTCCTTGTGCTGAGTCATCCATTTATCCATTGTAACAAATCTGAGTATTAGAATTGATAAAACAAACTAAGCCCAAGAAGTGATCTTATCAGCCATATTAAATGCAGGGAGTTCATCAATGATACTGTCCCAATCAACCAGTAGAATGCCTCATTGTTTTGACTCTTGTGGTTCCTAAGAAAAGTAAAAAATATAGGAATAAACTTTTTTATTAGAAAAATATGTATACTCTTTATAGTCATTAATGAATCAAATACTTACTTGAAGTTATTAGCTGAATAAATGTCAAACTGACACTAGGGAACAAGGACTGAGGATTAACTGGACATATATGATTCCTAATTTTCACCATCTGTATGTCAATTGGCCAGTGCTTTTGGTATATACCCATGTATTTTGTTGCTTTCTGTGGAAAGCAATACATCAAAGTAATTATTTAAAAATGCAATAAATAGCTATTTGCAATTGAAAGTTGTTGATAACTATATATCAATGATAAAAAGCTATAGCAGCTTGCCAAGACTTGGGTCAGCAAAGCCTGTAGCCAAGAGTTGGCTTTATCCTCTTGCTTTGGGAAGGTATATATACTACATTTATCTCCATTGTATTAGTTGCTCCAGTACCCAGGAGCATAACACTTAGTTGGCATGTGTTTCTCAATTATGCAGTCATCAATCAAAAACAACAAGAAAGCTTATAGTATATTCTTATATCTAAGATTTTTGGATAAGTGCAAGCATTCTATAGCTATAAAACATGAAGCTAGTTATCATTTGTTAATTTAAAGCATATGTATATTTCATTACTAAGACACCATAGACACTTCTTTAAGCCAGCATTTTGAAAATTTTATACCAAACTCAAGTTAAGCATCCTGTGTTCTTTAGTAGTTTTTAACTAAAATACTGTGCAACAATTTTGAAGCTGCTCTAGATCTCCTAGTTTAAGTGGCAACTTTAAGATAGAATATAGAAGTGCATACATAATGGACATATAATATAAAATTATCTTCCATCTTATCTCTTCTATTTTTTTAAACTTTTCTTTATCTTGCTCTTCAAAATTAGATTGCAAACTTCATAGTCTTGGGTAGTTTTCAATTTTAGATCATGTTAAATATTGCCAAATGAGTGCCATGGGTGTGGAATGAATAATTTCATTAAGACAAAGCATCATCCATGATATATGTTTTCATATCCTAAGAGACAATAATACTAACCCTATTGGAGCCAATGGGTTTTTTTTGCAGATGGCATCTGGCACAGAAGGAAAAAAAATTATGTGTGCCAGCATGCAAAAAGATGAGCATCTGCTAGAAACTAGAAAAAGGATGAGTTTCTAGTTCTAGTTGCTAACCAGACTTGCCTGTGCAGCTGTGCAGAAGCTTATAAAACTATGGCGCACTTGTATATTCAAAATCAAGGTGCCCACAACTTTCTGAAATGAGCTCAAATAGGGTAATGCTAATGTGGAAAAAGCCAAGCAATGACAAAATAGTTAATCGACTTCAAAAGCTACTAGCTAAGCCAATTATATGCAATGGGTCAAATTAAGGGTAATAGTTTGATTGCTATAAGCAAAGTTATAATCCAGTTGATATTTAACAAACATTTATTATTAATCAATATCCATTCACCCAGCAAAATTTTCTCCTAGAATTGTATCAAGCCACTTTGTTTTGTATTTTTGTTATGCATTCTGGCTATTTCCATGACCTGAATAAATAGTTATGATCAACTTTAGCATAGATAGTTTCTAAGTCTACAAGGGCGTACATGTGCAACAGTTGGCCAAGTCGGCCGATCCAGCCAACTGATTTGGTGGCTGACTCAGGTAAGTTGCAAAATTGGCAATGTAAGTCGCAAAATTCCCGATAAAAGTTGCAAAATTGGTGATGTAAGTCACAAAATTGGTGAAAAATGGGGGGGGGGGTAAGTTGCAAAAAATGAGGGGGTTAGTTGCAAAAACGGGGGGGTACGTAGCAAAATATGTAGAATATGTAGAAGAATTGGTAAGATTCAGGCAAAAGTAGTTTGTGGGACCTTTTTTGGTCCTTCAAACTTTGACCAGAACTAAGTCACAAATTTTTGTTCAACTAAGTTGCACCAGCTGACCAAATTTTTCAAGTTGCGCACGTATGTACAAGGGCAATTACTAGTCCTTGCCAAATGAGTAGGAGTTTGTGAGTATGAGTACTAGTCCTGTGATTTTGCAAATTCTTGGAATGATAAAATATATTTAGCAACCATTTGAGCTAGAACAGTGCCAAATTTTTTTAGGGATAAAAATATATAATCTTTTTACTTTTAGTATGAATTAGGTATAAAGTAGCTTGTGACACCATAATTGCCCAAGTAAGTAAGACTAGCTAAAAAATAGTACATTATAAATGACTGACTAGCCAGTTGGATTTTTTCTGTCAATTGGGTAAATCATCAAAATTTCAAAATATCAAAAGCAGAACGTGTGTGTTAAATTTATTTGCCATTTTTTCCTAAACTTAAAGCTTCTAATGGACTATTTCATGGATTCTTAATGTACTAGGGCTCTTTTTCCTACTGCTGGCACCAAAGTTGTTGTAGGGTTATCTATATAGTTCTTAAATTGTCTCCTTAACTAACGAAGTTATACTCTCCCTATTATCCTATACTGTTTATACTACTGGTAGCGTCTAGCACAGCGCCGAGCAGTAAGCACTGATCTCCAGTCTGAAAAGCGTACCATGGATCAGAGGGTCACAGCCTTTCACTCTATTGTCACTCTTCTTTCACTCCTACTTTACGCACCTAATGTGTAGGATCTGAGTCTTAGTCTGAGTATCAATCTGAGTATCAGTCTGAGTATCAATCTGAATATCAATCTGAGAAGGCTATCGAGCCACTTGCTCAAAGAATTAAGTCTTCAAAAGTCTTCAACAACTGTTTTGATCTTAGAATAACTCCAATGGTAGGCGAGTTCTGGTTTTCCCTCTTCTCTACACGCTTCTATTTATACTAGAAAAGTTATATTTTGTTTTAGTCGCTACAATAAAGTAATATTTTTTTGATTATAAAGTAAATGTATGTGCGAATATTGAATCAAATTATACTACTATAGTACCACATTATTGAGCGTATAATTCTACATTATTTTGCAAACATACAAACAAATTAGGGCGTGAATTTAAAAAGTTAATAAAGTAACATTATTATAGTATCAGGGACTATTACATTAATAGAGTAATTAGAGTTTGGCTTAATGAACTATTTTTTCATTCAGTTCATAATGAACTACTTAGCAAGTTCCATATTAACAATTGCAGGATAGCTGACTTATGCACTGTTAGTAGGACAAGCTGTTCAGTGCATCTCTAGAGCAGAATAGCAATCAGTTTTTTTCAACTGTTTCTTTCAACAGCCCCACAGCCCATGGACACTCAGCAGCAGGCTAGCGTCGCTCAACCCACCAGCGAAGCAGCCATGGAAGTAGACGAGGCTGCCGCAGCATCCCAACCAACTGGCACCGCCGCCACAGTCGCCGGCCCAACAAATCCGGCGACACCAGGCAGTGGCGACCAGCCGCCGGCTCGCGAAATTCAATTGCAGAGCGATGCCGAGGTCAGTCTGACCGATTTCTTGGCCTCTCTTGGCCGCTACGACAGTAAACTATGCGGCGATAGCAGCAAAAAGTATGAAAGAATTATGAAGATTGGTCAGGGCACCTTTGGCGAGGTGTTTAAAGCGCGCAGCCGATTGGAAAAGAACCTTATTGCGATGAAGAAAATCAAAATGGAACACGAATTGGAAGGCTTCCCAATCACGGCAATTCGTGAGATTCGAATACTGCACGCCGCCAATCACAAAAATCTAGTGAAGCTGTTAGAGATTTGTAAAACCGAGCCGACCAAAGCTAATCGGTACAAGTCCGAGTTTCACCTGGTATTCGAAATGCTCGATCACGATTTAGCTGGCCTGTTAGCTAATCCTAAGGTGACGTTCACCTTAGGTGAGAAAAAGGACATGCTGCACCAGCTGCTCGAAGGTGTCTGGTATTTGCACAAGGTCAACATTCTGCACCGAGACATGAAAGCGGCCAATATACTCATTTCTAGGAAAGGTTTGTGTTGCTTTTGCGACTAGCCACCTTGATTTGAGTATTTTTGAGGCAATATTCTGATCTGCTGAGGCAGTCTTGGAGCAGTTTGTGATTGCTGACACGCACCGCTTATCTGAGGCAGTAATGGAGCAGTTTGTGATTGCTGACACGCACCGCTTAGCTGAGGCAGTATTGGAGCAGTGTGTGATTGCAGACACTGCTTAGCTGAGGCAGTCATGGAGCAGTGTGTGATTGCAGACACCGCTTAGCTGAGGCAGTAATGGAGCAGTTTGTGATTGCTGACACTGCTTAGCTGAGGCAGTATTGGAGCAGTTTGTGATTGCAGACACTGCTTAGCTGAGGCAGTATTGGAGCAGTTTGTGATTGCAGACACTGCTTAGCTGAGGCAGTAATGGAGCAGTGTGTGTATGTGTGTGTGTGTGTGTGTGTGTGTGTGTGTGTGTGTGTGTTTGTGTCGGATCCCGCACTCCACCTGAATGTTGTTTACCTGCAGGCGTGCTGAAGCTGGCAGACTTTGGCCTGGCTCGCACTATCACCACAAGCGACAGAAACAGGCAGTACACTGGGCGAGTTGTGACGCTGTGGTACAGGCCGCCGGAGCTGCTGCTTGGAGACCGGCAGTACGGGCCTCCGCTAGACATGTGGGGCGTCGGCTGCATCGTGGCCGAGATGTGGACCAGGTCGCCAATTATGCAAGGCGACGCTGAGCAGAAGCAGCTCGAACTGATTGTCAATCTGTGCGGCTCCATCACTAAAGAGGTTTGGGAGAATTGCGAGAAACTCGAACTCTACCAGGAGATGTGCGTTGGCTTGCCTAGCAACCAGAAGCGCAAGGTTAGTTTCGTACTATTGTTGAGACATTCACCCATCAATCTAGACACAACCCATCAATCTAGACACCACCCATCAGTCTAGACACAACCCATCAATCTAGACATCACCCATTAATCTAGACACAACCCATCAATCTAGACACCACCCATCAATCTAGACACCACCCATCAATCTAGGCACAACCCATCAATCTAGACACCACCCATCAATCTAGACACCACCCATCAATCTAGACACCACCCATCAATCTAGACACCTCCAATCAATCTAGACACCATCCATCAATCTAGACACCACCTATCAATCAAGACACCACCCATCAATCTAGACACCTCCAATCAATCTAGACACCATCCATCAATCTAGACACCACCTATCAATCTAGACACCATCCATCAATCTAGACACAACCTTATCAATCTAAACACAACCTATCAAACTAAACACAAGCTTATCAATCTAAACACAACCTATCAATCTAGACACCACATATCAATCTATAAATCTCTTCTAAATTTACTCTCTTTTATTGGAATCAACACTTTAAATCCCCTAACGAACCAACCGCAGGTGAAGGAGCGCCTCAGGCACTATATCAACGACACCGAGGAGGGCCTCGACCTCATCGACAAACTGCTGCAGCTTAATCCGACCAGCCGACTCACAGCCGAAGACGCTCTCATGCACAATTTTTTCTACGTCGAACCGGAACGAACCAGCATCGAGCCGAAACTGCAGACAATCGACGTCAGCTGCTTCGAGCTGCTTGTATCCAGCCGTCAGGCCAAGCCGCCAATAGGCGGCGGCGTTGGCGGCGGCCGCGGCGGGCCCGGCGTAGCCAGGATGCAGGTACCGCCAACTAGGAACTTTCCGGACAATCCCAACTATGATAGAATATTTTGAAGCAATTGTAAATTTTGCTTGCTTGTTCATTGCGGTCAATGGGTTAGTAGGTAGCTTCGTAGCTTCGGCAGATTTTCAAAACATTCTCCCTTTTCTCCTCACTCCCCAGTCAGGGTCATAAAAAATCTGGTTCGAGTCCCCTGCCTGCCCCCTGGCCCTCGTCTCAACTTCCTCTCCCATCTTCCTCTTCTACTAATCTCTACTAATTCTATCTTCCCCTTCTCTACTAATACTATCTTCCCCTCTACTAATCCTGTCTTCCCTCAACTTCTAATCCTTTGCCTCCCCATATCCTTCAATCATTTGCCTTCTCCTATCCCCTAATCCTCTGCCTTCCCCTTTTTTCCTTTTATCCCATTTTTCTTCACACAGATTCTGTTTTTAATCATCTTGCCTCCAATTGACTTTTCGACTTAGCCTATCATTTAATAATGATTAATATGAATCAAACAAGAAATAAGTCCTTATTTTGCTAATTCAGTTGCAATATCAGTTCCAAAGATATTTTTGTCCTGCAATTCATTTGCAAGCGTCAAATTAATACGTTATCATATTGAATTGTCATTTGGCCTAATTAGCAAATTTTTATTTTGAAAACAAAAGATCTAATTGCATTTTTAAAACAAAACTACATCTAACTACTACTTTAAATCCAGGTGACGCTGTATTGCGGTCACAGAAAAACATTTGCTTAATTCGACGTCATTACTTGAAACCAATGTGCTGCTGCTAATCGCTTTCTTTGTTTGAAAAAAGCATGCATTAAAAAGTCTAAAAAGTGCTTTCTGAATTCTACTAGGTTAGCCCTGTGATTGTCCTGTTTATAATTTTCAATTTAACGCGTTGCACACTACTGGTTAGATGATAATTAGTAGTAGCGCAATGGTTGTTTTCACTGTCATTATTTGCTTAACCAAATCAAATTTGCGCGTTATTAGTATCGTTGTAATTTTTTGTCCTCTGTATCTTGTCAAACAAACGTAGCTATAATATACGAGTGCTGTAATATTTAGCCTTTGGCTATGTGCGAGAGCCTCTCGCTGGGGCCTAATTGAGAACTTTTATGCGCCTTAGTGCGGCTTTGTGTATCCATATTTTAAATTATGCCTGCTGCGACTGTGTTTGTTTTTTATTATACAAGGGATTAGAGGAGATAAATGAAGGCAAATGAAAAGGACAGGAGTTGGGAGAAATTTGGGGGATGAAGAGAGCAGTGGGGAGAAATTTGGGGGGTGAAGAGAGCAGTGGAGAGAAATTTGGGGGGTGAGGACAGGAGTGGAGAGAAATTTGGGGGGTGAGGACAGGAGTGGAGAGAAATTTGGGGGGTGAGGACAGGAGTGGAGAGAAATTTGGGGGGTGAGGACAGGAGTGGAGAGAAATTTGGGGGGTGAGGACAGGAGTGGAGAGAAATTTGGGGGGTGAGGACAGGAGTGGAGAGAAATTTGGGGGTGAGGACAGGAGTGGAGAGAAATTTGGGGGGGTGAGGACAGGAGTGGAGAGAAATTTGGGGGGGTGAGGACAGGAGTGGAGAGAAATTTGGGGGGTGAGGACAGGAGTGGAGAGAAATTTGGGGGCGTGAGGACAGGAGTGGAGAGAAAGTCGGGGGGGTAAGGACAGTAGTAGGGAGAAAGGCGGAGGAATTGGAAAGAAAGGGCCAAAGGATTAGCAGAGGAGAGAAAAGGAATGCAGAAGATTAGAAGAAGAGAAGGCAATGAAAGCAAAGGATTCGATGTGGATAGACAGACGATGAAAAGTGGAGTAGGGAATGCAGATGATTCACCAATCAGCTGTGAGACATATAAACAAACGGCGTGGGTTTTCATTTCGCACCCTTTGCGTGGCTAAAAATTTGAAAATGTTTCAGCTTCTCCTTGACTCTGCATTCGTGCAATAGCTGCGCCTAAAGTATATTAACCTGGGAGAAAAACTGGTTATCGTACGTTACTTATTAAAATAAATGTTTTTCTGATAATCGCTATTTCCTAACGTGTTTAGTTCAATTAATAACATCCTCGGCATGATTCTCATTTTCCTTATCGACCTTTTTCATATCCTTGTCACAAGTGCTTTCGAATCCTCATACGAGTATTTGGGGAGAAGAGGAATTCTGTGCTCAAGCCGGACCTGTCAGTCAATACTTGGCGCCGGATTCCGACCCTCTCTGAGTCAACACGGCGTGTCAATAAACTGAATCCTTGCTCAAACTAAATGTTTGCTTTGAAGCTGTCATGAATTTTATACCCCCTCCAAATAGGGATTTCATAAATTGTCACCTGCGTGAATGCGCCAGTGCAGCTCCTGGCTCTGACTTGTCAATTTTTCCGCAAACATTGGTTTTTGCGTGTAGGATTCGCTCCGATAGATTTAGGAAATGTCGGAACATCCGAAATAACCAACGAAATTAGATAATCAAATCCTCATACATCCGCTTAGATCCTCAGATCCCCATCCCAATACATTCCCTTGGGTCCTCAGATCTCTATATATTCCTTTAGATCCCCACATCCCAATGCATCCGCTTAGATCCTCAGATCCCCATACATCCGCTTAGATCCTCAGATCCGAACTTCATTCGTTTCGATCCTCAGATCCCCATCCACCCGCTTTTATCCTAAGATCCCTATGCATACGCTTTAATCCAAAGATCCCCATCCATCCGCCTAGATCCTCAGATCTTCATACATTCGCTTAGATCCTCAGATCCCAATACATCCCCATGCATCCTTAGATTCCCCATACATCCGCTTTAGATCCTCAGATCCCATGCATCCGCTTAGATCTTCAGATCCCATGCATCCGCTTAGATCCTCAGATCCCATGCATCCGCTTAGATCCTCACATCTGAATACATCCCCATGCATCCTCAGATCCCAATTTATTCGTTCAGATCCTCAGATCCCCATGCATCCGCTTGGATAGTATTCAGATGTCAACAAGCTAAAATTCTCGGAGATCAACGTAGGCATTATGTCAAATTACATATTTGAAATTTATATAATCTATTGGTTTTTTCCAAGGTGTCCAATGAGTTTCAGAAAAAAACTAACTGAATAGACAAGGAAATTTAGGAGAACACAAGAGCAGCTTAGCTTGCATTTATTTAACCTATTGGTCTGCTTTTATTCCGGTTTATTGAGGCTCACTGTCAATTCAAGTACAAATTATGCAATTAAAATAATAGCACATTCAATGCTTTCTATCAAATTGATTGATTTACGAGTAAGTAAAGAGTATTTAGCTTGTACGGCTCACAGAGTATAAAGTTAGCCTTGTTGCCAAGGCGTTGCCACCTGCCAATAACCCATCAACATTTGTCACCTGTTGGCGCCTGTAAGCGCCAATGATGAGCTGAGAGACGCAAAGTTTACATTACATGGTACATACGGCAGTAGTCATTATAGCTATCAACTTGCAATTGTATTAATTATGCTTTGCCAAGCCATCAATAGCTACTTTTTAGTAAAATTAATTTGCATCGAAACTCGGCCGGCTAGTCCGCCCGCCCGTTCTTGCCCTCATCAGCGTGTCCAGCTGCCTGCGCTGAACTAGCCGACGAATCTCTGCGTCGTCCAAGTCCCAGTCGTCGCTACCGCCGCCGGCGCCGCCGCCGCCGCTGCTCCGATCGATCGCCTCGGCCAGGGGCAGGAAACGGATCTTCCGTCTGACGCTGTCCACCCCCGCTCCCGACCTCGACGATTCTTTTGTTCCTTCGCCGCCTCCGCCTCTTCGTTGAATAGACGAATCTGATGCCGCCGACGAAGATGAACATGACGGCGATCGGGACATTGTTGTCTGCGTGATCGGCGCCGGCGGATGCGGAGGCGGCGCACCTGTCAGGCTGGGCGCCGAGTGAAGCGTTGCTGGCGTTGCCGCCGTGACAGGGGCGTCGGCGCTTGACGCCGTTTTAGTCGGATCGGAGGATGTCGAACGGCGATCCAGCTGGCGCTGTTTCTGCTGCTGCTGCTGCTGTCTCGGTTGCGAGAATTTCAACGGATTGTTGCGGGAAAATTCGCCTCTTCTTTGCGAGCTGCCAGCGGGTGGTGAGTGTAAAGCTAGGAAGATTGAATAGCTCGAAACAGCCTGAAAGACTTAATAGATAGTATTTTTGTATGCCTTGAAGAGCTAACAAAAAGAATGTGCGCTCGTAGATTTAAGAGAAACGTAGGGATGCAGGAACAGCGGTTTGGGAAGTACAGTAGGGTGATAGCGGTGGTTGTTAGATGTACAATAATGTACACTAACCGGGTAGAGAAACAGCGGCTGGAGAAGAGAGAAGAGAAGGGAGATAAAGAGATAGCGTTTTTTACACTCGCAGATGTACAGTACCGAGGTAAAGAAACGGCAGCATGAGAAGTACAGTAAGGGAAGAGAAACAGGGATTAAAAAAGTACAGTAGGGTAGATAGATATCAGATACAATAAGGCAGAGAGGAAGAGGCTTGATTGCATCACTTGCTAGTCGCATCCGCACCAACTAAAGGTTTGAGCAAAACTTTGCCGTACGGAAGCTACGGGTAAAATTCTGTTAAATGCCAGTTCATCAATATGGGGTCCTCACCTGCCTCTGCAGCTGGCCTGCTCGCTCCACCTGTGCTTAGCGATAACTTTCTCCGCCAGTTTTGACGGTGGCCTCGCGCACGGCGCCGCCTCTTGAGTTCGCGCCACGGATAGGCGACTTTTTCGATCGCCGGCTGGCGGCGGAGATCCTGTTGCCATGGTGACGGCAGAGCCACAGCTGGCCGCGCACGCTCGACTACCCCGAGCAGGCGGCTTCCAGCAGCTGCGCTTCCGGTACTCCGGCCCGTAGCTGCCCATGTCAAGCATCGAGGATCTATCGTCATCAATGTCGTTGTCGCGAAGGTTCTGGCAGACGTGCCACACCGTGGACTTGTCGCCGCCAAGCACCCGGTTGACAATCTCGCGCTCCTGCTCGGACAGCGACCGGATTCGGGACCCGCCGCCGCTGCCGCCGCCGCCGCCGCCGCCGACGCCGATGCCGCCGACCGACTGGCGATCGATGCCGACCATGCCGCTGACCGCGCTGCTGATGCTGAACTCGGGCCGCCGGGCACGGGGCTCTCGCTGGTGCCGTTGAGCCGGGTTAGTCATTACGTAATGGCCGAAGCTTGTTTGCACCACCCTAGCTACCTGCCTCACTGATTCCACTGATTCCAATGGACTTCGAGGGCTGTCTGGCTTGAATTTTTTTCAGCTTTTATGCAGAGTGCTGCATGCTGCCATAGAGTATGAGTGGCTTTTATTTATTATAGCCAACCGAATTATTTTATGCAGTGTGTCAATCGTATACAGTAATTGATAGTTAATATATATTATATTTATATCACAAAATCATTTTAAATCACTGCTACAGAATGAAGGAACAGAATGGATTGCTAATCTATAGCCTACAGAATGAAGGAACAGAATGGATTGCTAATCTATAGCTCACAGAATGAAGGAACAGAATGGATTGCTAATCGATAGCCTACAGAAAGAAAGAACAGAATGGATTGCTAATCTATAGCCTACAGAATGAAGGAACAGAATGGATTGCTAATCTATAGCTCACAGAATGAAGGAACAGAATGGATTGCTAATCTATAGCCTACAGAAAGAAGGAACAGAATGGATTGCTAATCTATAGCCTACAGAATGAAGGAACAGAATGGATTGCTAATCTATAGCCTACACAATGAAGGAACAGAATGGATTGCTAATCTATAGCTCACAGAATGAAGGAACAGAATGGATTGCTAATCTATAGCCTACAGAAAGAAAGAACAGAATGGATTGCTAATCTATAGCCTACAGAATGAAGGAACAGAATGGATTGCTAATCTATAGCCTACAGAAGGAAGGAACAGAATGGATTGCTAATCTATCGCCTACAGAATGAAGGAACAGAATGGATTGCTAATCTATAGCCTACACAATGAAGGAACAGAATGAATTGCTAAAGTATTCCAAACCCCGTCTTAGCCAGGTACAGTACAGGTGCAGAGAAACAATAGCAATACCTGTAGCTGGCATTCTGTTCTGAAACTGTGAGCCAGTGGGGGCTTCCTTTCCTTCCCTGCCAGTCTGTTTCTTCCCCGGCAAAAGCGGATGCAGCGTCCAGCTTGCATAGCGGACTCATCGCATCGCTGCCGCTTCCTCTGAAAAGTTCAGCAACGGCTTAGGTGACGCATTTTCCGTCGACAAGTTTTTTTTAACTCTGCGCGGCTCTCTTCCCCTGCAATGCGGGCGGCGCGTAGGCTGCCCAATTTTTATTGGAAATTTTTCAGAGCCCCAACTTTTTTTAGAGGCTCAGCCTCTAATCTATGCCAGTGCCGGCATAGCGCTGGCAACAGGCTTTGTTAAAGTCATCCAACTAAATTTAGCAACCAATCGGCATTCGCATTTCTTCTTCGCGCATAACTTAGCATTGCCGTCCTTGCAGCATCTCCTGGACCTACATGTAAATGAGCCGCAGCAGCGAAAATTTGCAGCCACTGCTTGAGCTGAAGAAATCTCGGCATCAGTCAGAGTCTGGACGTCGGCAGCTACGCCTGCTGAGCCCGCGCTGCTTCTGCTATATTGCTCTGCTTCCGATGCGTCTGCTTAAGCTTCATCAATTGATGCTGAGCTGGCGCAGGTCAGCTTGCATTGCTGCTTTCCTACTGCTTTGTTATCTAAGCTACCAGCAGCGCTGGATCTACGTGACCTGGGATGACCCCGACTCGCTCGCCAACCAACAGCGGCAGCAGCAGAGCCGGGAGGAGCAGCACAGACTGCAGGCGGCTCGGAATGTTCAGCAGCAGTCGGCTGGACCGCAACGGCAGTCTGGTATAGGATTGTATGGAATTCTTCTATTTATCGAGAGCCCCTATGTACATTGTCAGAGTTTAGACAGCATCGGGATAGATAGAGCCACTATGTACATTGTCAGAGTTTAGACAGCATCGGGATAGATAGAGCCACTATGTACATTGTCAGAGTTTAGACAGCATCGGGATAGATAGAGCCACTATGTACATTGTCAGAGTTTAGACAGCATCGGGATAGATAGAGCCGCTATGTACATTGTCAGAGTTTAGACAGCATCGGTATAGATACAGCCACTATGTACATTGTCAGAGTTTAGACAGCATCGGGATAGATAGAGCCACTATGTACATTGTCAGAGTTTTTACTGCATCGGGATAGATAGAGCCACTATGTACATTATCAGAGTTTTTACTGCATCGGGATAGATAGAGCCACTATGTACATTGTCAGAGTTTAGACAGCATCGGGATAGATAAAGCCACTATGTACATAGTCAGAGTTTAGACTGCATCGGGATAGATAGAGCCATGCACTATGTACATTGTCAGAGTTTAGACAGCATCGGGATAGATAAAGCCACTATGTACATAGTCAGAGTTTAGACTGCATCGGGATAGATAGAGCCATGCACTATGTACATTGTCAGAGTTTAGACAGCATCGGGATAGATAGAGCCGCTATGTACATTGTCAGAGTTTAGACAGCATCGGGATAGATAGAGCCACTACGTACATTGTCAGAGTTTAGACTGCATCAGGATAGATAGAGCCATGCACTATGTACATTGTCAGAGTTTAGACAGCATCGGGATAGATAGAGCCGCTATGTACATTGTCAGAGTTTAGACAGCATCGGGATGAATAGAGCCACTATGTACATTGTCAGAGTTTAGACAGCACCGGAATAGATAGAGCCACTATGTACATTGTCAGAGTTTAGACTGCACCGGGATAGATAGAGCCGCTATGTACATTGTCAGAGTTTAGACAGCATCGGGATAGATAGAGCCGCTATGTACATTGTCAGAGTTTAGACAGCATCGGGATGAATAGAGCCACTATGTACATTGTCAGAGTTTAGACTGCATCGGGATAGATACAGCCACTATGTACATTGTCAGAGTTTAGACTGCACCAGGAATATAGATAGAGCCGCTATGTACATAGTCAGAGTTTAGACTGCATCGGGATAGATAGAGCCATGCACTATGTACATTGTCAGAGTTTAGACAGCATCGGGATAGATAGAGCCACTATGTACATTGTCAGAGTTTAGACAGCATCGGGATGAATAGAGCCACTATGTACATTGTCAGAGTTTAGACAGCATCGGGATAGATACAGCCACTATGTACATTGTCAGAGTTTAGACAGCACCGGAATAGATAGAGCCGCTATATACATTGTCAGAGTTTTTACTGCATCGGGATAGATAGAGCCGCTACGTACATTGTCAGAGTTTAGACAGCATCGGGGTAGATAGAGCCGCTATATACATTGTCAGAGTTTTTACTGCATCGGGATAGATAGAGCCACTATGTACATTGTCAGAGTTTAGACAGCATCGGGGTAGATAGAGCCACTATGTACATTGTCAGAGTTTAGACAGCATCGGGATAGATAGAGCCGCTATATACATTGTCAGAGTTTTTACTGCATCGGGATAGATAGAGCCGCTACGTACATTGTCGGAGTTTTTACTGCATCGGGATAGATAGAGCCGCTATATACATTGTCAGAGTTTTTACTGCATCGGGATAGATAGAGCCACTATGTACATTGTCAGAGTTTAGACAGCATCGGGGTAGATAGAGCCACTATGTACATTGTCAGAGTTTAGACAGCATCGGGATAGATAGAGCCACTATGTACATTGTCAGAGTTTAGACAGCATCGGGATAGATAGAGCCACTATGTACATTGTCAGAGTTTAGACAGCATCGGGGTAGATAGAGCCGCTATATACATTGTCAGAGTTTTTACTGCATCGGGATAGATAGAGCCGCTACGTACATTGTCAGAGTTTAGACAGCATCGGGATAGATAGAGCCGCTATGTACATTGTCAGAGTTTAGACAGCATCGGGATAGATAGAGCCACTATGTACATTGTCAGAGTTTAGACAGCATCGGGGTAGATAGAGCCGCTATGTACATTGTCAGAGTTTAGACAGCACCGGAATAGATAGAGCCGCTATGTACATTGTCAGAGTTTAGACTGCACCAGGAATATAGATAGAGCCGCTATGTACATAGTCAGAGTTTAGACTGCATCGGGATAGATAGAGCCATGCACTATGTACATTGTCAGAGTTTAGACAGCATCGGGATAGATAGAGCCACTATGTACATTGTCAGAGTTTAGACAGCATCGGGATGAATAGAGCCACTATTTACATTGTCAGAGTTTAGACAGCATCGGGATAGATACAGCCACTATGTACATTGTCAGAGTTTAGACAGCACCGGAATAGATAGAGCCGCTATATACATTGTCAGAGTTTTTACTGCATCGGGATAGATAGAGCCGTTACGTACATTGTCAGAGTTTAGACAGCATCGGGGTAGATAGAGCCGCTATATACATTGTCAGAGTTTTTACTGCATCGGGATAGATAGAGCCACTATGTACATTGTCAGAGTTTAGACAGCATCGGGGTAGATAGAGCCACTATGTACATTGTCAGAGTTTAGACAGCATCGGGATAGATAGAGCCGCTATATACATTGTCAGAGTTTTTACTGCATCGGGATAGATAGAGCCGCTACGTACATTGTCGGAGTTTTTACTGCATCGGGATAGATAGAGCCGCTATATACATTGTCAGAGTTTTTACTGCATCGGGATAGATAGAGCCACTATGTACATTGTCAGAGTTTAGACAGCATCGGGGTAGATAGAGCCACTATGTACATTGTCAGAGTTTAGACAGCATCGGGATAGATAGAGCCACTATGTACATTGTCAGAGTTTAGACAGCATCGGGATAGATAGAGCCACTATGTACATTGTCAGAGTTTAGACAGCATCGGGGTAGATAGAGCCGCTATATACATTGTCAGAGTTTTTACTGCATCGGGATAGATAGAGCCGCTACGTACATTGTCAGAGTTTAGACAGCATCGGGATAGATAGAGCCGCTATGTACATTGTCAGAGTTTAGACAGCATCGGGATAGATAGAGCCACTATGTACATTGTCAGAGTTTAGACAGCATCGGGGTAGATAGAGCCGCTATATACATTGTCAGAGTTTTTACTGCATCGGGATAGATAGAGCCGCTACGTACATTGTCAGATTTGGGTCAGCGTGGGGATAGTGGAGCGGCTATGTACATTTGTACTCGGATATTTGGCGAGTCCTAATTAGAAAATCAGAGTAACACAAAAGATAAACGAAAGCTTCCTAACTGCTCATATCCATACAGACAGTCGAGTAGAAGAGCTAATCCAGCAAATCGCAGCTTCGGCGCAGTCTGACTTCGTCAACTACAGCCAGACAGCGGAGCCGGACAAGTGCAAGCACCGGTTGCCGTTGCTGTTTCACCAGATCTACGCGGGCACCAGCATACCGGAAGCCTACCGCGGCCACCTGCTGTCCTGCCTGCGACTCAACTGGCCCCAGTTCGCCTACGTGCTCTGGACTGACGCCGACGCCGCCGCCTTTCTAGCGGACAAATTTCCCAGTCACGCTTCGATGTTTTCCCATTACGCCAAACCGCTGCAGCGTTCAGACGCGCTGCGCTACTTCATACTGAGTTACTACGGGGGTGAGACTTTTCTATCTGAAATTATATTGAACCCATCTGAAGTCAGCCTGAACCCCATCTGAAGTCAGCCTGAACCCCATCTGAAGACAGTCTGACCCCCACCTGAAGACAGTCTGACCCCCACCTGAAATCAGACTGACCCCAACCTGAAGACAGTCTGACCCCCACCTGAAATCAGACTGACCCCAACCTGAAAACACTCTGACCCCACCTGAAATCAGCCTGACTCTAAGACACTATAAATTTCATTCCCATATCAACAGGCATCTACGCGGACATGGATGTGCAGTGCCTGCGACCTTTCAAGCGCTTGGCCGCCACCGAGACGTGCTTCCTTGACCAGGAGCGCCGGGAGCAGACCCAGATTCTCTACGGGACGGAGTACGCGGCAATGAACTCGGTTATGGGCTGCAGCAAGCGGCATCCGTTCTTTGAGGCCGTCATCAATAAACTCAAGTTTACGAGGAAAAGTTAGTTCTTTAATTTCACTTCTATTTATTCCTTTGCGGTTTATAGATTAGCAATCCATTGTGTTCCTTCATTCTGTGGGCTATATATTAGCAATCCGTTCTGTTCCTTCATTCTGTGGGCTATAGATTTGCAATCCATTCTGTTCCTTCACTCTGTATGCTATAGATTAGCAATCCATTCTGTTCCTTCATTCTGTAGGCTATAGATTAGCAATCCATTCTGTTCCTCATTCTGTAGGCTATAGATTAGCAATCCGTTGTGTTCCTTCATTCTGTAGGCTATAGATTAGCAATCCATTCTGTTCCTTCATCCTGTAGGCTAAAGATTAGCAATCCATTCTGTTCCTTCACTCTGTAGGCTATAGATTAGCAATCCATTCTGTTCCTTCATTCTGTGGACTATAGATTAGCAATCCATTCTGTTCCTTTATCTGTAGGCTATAGATTAGCAATCCATTCTGTTCCTTCACTCTGTAGGCTATAGATTAGCAATCCATTCTGTTCCTTCATTCTGTAGGCTATAGATTAGCAATCCATTCTGTTCCTTCATTCTGTAGGCTATAGATTAGCAATCCATTCTGTCCCTTCATTGTGTAGGCTATAGATTAGCAATCCATTCTGTTCCTTAATTCTGTGGGCTATAGATTAGCAATCCATTCTGTTCCTCCATTCTGTAGGCTATAGATTAGCAATCCATTCTGTTCCTTTATTCTGTGGGCTATAGATTAGCAATCCATTATGTTCCTTAATTCTGTGGGCTATTGACTAAAAATCTATTTTATAACTTTATTAATGGGCTATCGATTAGCAAAGCACTTTATTTCATTAATATTATCATTAAATATGCTTTTATTAGCACATTGATTTCTGTTGCGACTGATTCTAAGAGCGGAGCGTACGTAGCGGCAATGATAAGCAGCAAGCACTGAAGTTATTTCAATTGTTTCACAAATTGAAATAAAAATCGAGCGGAGCGAAATGCCGATTCTCCCCCTGTCGCCCTGTCCACTCAGCTCTCCTCTCTCCTCCTCTCCTTCCCCTGTTCTCTTAAACTTCCAGTCTCCTTCCCACTCTGCATGCATGTTTGAATAAGAGCTAAGGAGGCCTTAAAGAAGGAGGAAGTTCAGAGTTTTCTATACTTTGGACGGTAAATATAAGGAAGTGCTTGATTGTGATAAATTATCTGTTTAATTTTTACACCCAGGAATTCAAATCACTGCAGGATCCATAAATCGTTGCCGGTGATTATTTTCCTCTTTCCCGTGTCTTCTCTCAAGATTTTTGTCGTCCGGCTTCTTGTTGATCTTAGAAATTTTGTATCGATAATATGAGCAGCATTTCTTGATGCACTTTAGCATGGTCAGGATTTAAAGATCACGAGATTGTAAAATTGCAGGATTTTATTGCTCTCATCTTATTCAATTCGAAATTTTTTGCTCAGCTTTTCCATTTCTCTGCCTCCTTTGGGTTTCACCTGTCCCTCTATTCGAAGCCTTCATCTCTTCTGTCCACTGTCCTCATTCTCTCCTCCCCCTTCGTCCTCAGTCATCTTATCCCCTTCCCTTTTTCTTGTGCTCCTCTCTTCCCTTTTTCTGCCTCCCCAACACTACCCTCTTTCCCTCACACCATAGTTACCTCATCCACAAGCCTATCTTATCCCCCTTATTATCTCCCCCTTTCTCCTTTGATCGCATCCTCTCTATCCTTTTTCCTCTTCTCTCCCATGTCCTCTTTCCTCTTTTCTTCTACTGTCCTCTGCTTTTCTTTCGCATCTCTCTACTCACCTCCCGTGTCACCTACCTTCCCTCCTTCTCCGAGAAATCTCTCCCCTCACCTTCTCCTCTCTAATGTCCTCTCACTCTTCAATCTTTCCCAGCCTATCCTCGGTCCCTCTTCTCCCCTCTCTTTCCCTCCGTTTCTTCTGTCCTTTCCCTTCGCACCTTGTTTCTTCCCTCTCATTCATCGTGGGTCTCACCAGCGACCAGCCCCTCTCCCCCTCGTCCCCAGCTGTCATCTTATCCTATCCCCTTGCCTCTCTTCCTGTCGTCTCTTCCCTTTCTCTGCCTTGTCCCCTACCCTACCCTCTTTCTATTCTTTAATACCACCCTATTTCCCCTTTTTTCCTCTTCTCCCACCTGTCTGCTTGTTTTTCCCATTTCCTTCCTGTCTCATATTCCTCCTCTGCCTCATTTGTCATCCCTCTGCTCTCCGTCCCTGTTATCTTCTCCCTTTCTTCTACTCGTCCGTTCCTCTAACTTCTACCTTTAATGTCTTGCTTCCCCTCTCTCCCCTCCTCTATCTGTCTTCCGTTCTTTCCCTCCCCTCTCTTTCCCTGCCTGTACTGCTCTTTTTCTTTTTCCTTTTCCTTCTCAAATCTCGTTAATCTTATTTGAACACTTCTTTAATCTTTACCCCTCTCTATTCAGAACCTTCACCTCTTCTGTCCCCTGTCACCCTCTCTTCTCCCTCTTGTCACATTTTGCCTTATCCTCTCCCCCTCACTCTCCCTTTCCTCCTTTTACTTTCCTGCCTCCTCCCCAACCTCTCTATGTATCACTCCCCTTCCTCTCCTCACTCTTCTTTTATCTGTTATCTCCCTATCCCATCCACCCCTGTTACCATTATTTCGCCTTCTCCCCTCCTACATAATATTTCTCTTTCCCTCACCTCCTACCCTGTAATATCCTCCCTTCCCTCCCTTATTGTTTTCGCTTCCCCCTATACTCTCCCCTCTCTTATCATTCCTACCCCTATCACCCGTCTCTCTCCACCTCTCTTTATCTTATTCCCCTATCCCTGGCCTGTGTACTTTTCTCTCTCGCGTATCCCCCCTTATCTTCACTTCAGTCTTCACCTCGTCTACTTTTTCCTTCACTCCATGTCCTCTCCACGCTCCTTTTCTCCCATCAAGGCTTAGCTCATCTCTCAAAAAAAATTGTCCGCATTAAGTAGTTTTGCGCACATTGTAGGCCAGGAGATATGTGTTAAGAAGTTCTGGCCGCACTTCACGTGGCTGTCTGAGAATAGATTTGCGCACGACGCAATAAATTTCACGGTAGCTTGGCACATGGGCTTTGATTTGGTCTTTTGGCTTCATGTGCCAGCAGTTTCAAGCCTATATGAAGAAAGGAAAAGGAGACTTCACTGCGGTTTTGCAGGTTTGAGGGTAAGAATTTGTACATTAAATTGAGTCAGATGTGTGCGACTTCGATTCCCTTCCGATGTCAAAAATTTTACAGAGAGAAAAATTGTACACGATTTTTGCGGCAAGTTAATTGAAACTTGATCAGTATCAATCGGTAGGCGATATTGATACGCAGGCGAAGAAAGGGAGCTGGGTGGGTCTGGCTGTTGCTGCATGCTACTGAGTTGCTGGAGCTTGACCGCTTACTGTGTACTCTGGTTGGCTGGCTGACTCGTTTTATTGTAGGCTATGATGAAAATTCGGGCTTCTTATCATACGTACATTGAGTTCAATAGGCCTTTTGTGTGCAGATGTTTTATTTGATGTGATGGAAAGGAAATGCTTATGGGGTTGGGGTGTCGATTCTGCATGCGCAATCATTCGGCTTCACTATGCACAAGAGAGCCAGCGGGCCCAGTGTACACTGTTTTCAATTCTGTGAAAAGAAAGACTAAGAAAGCTATATGGATGGTGGAAATTGCAAGCCTCAAGTCAGTTGACTTTTAAGGCTGTTGCTATATTTAGTAAAAAACGGAAATACTCGACTTTGAACAGGAAGGAAGCAAAAATTTGCAAATGTCTTGGGAGAGTCCCCATCTGAATTTTCGAGACGAATCGAATGGTGCAAATCCCATTAGAATCGGTTCAGTAATGGCAAAGTTATGAGGGGGGGGGGGTTTTCCCCGTCGGATTTCCCATCATCTTACCCAGATCACAAACCTATAAACTCGCTACGCTACGCTCCGCTCGAAAATATGCTTTTATTAGCACACTGATTTCCATTGCGACTGTTTATGGGAGCGGAGCGAATGTTGCGGCAGTGATAAGCAGCAAGCACTGAAGTTATTTCAATTGTTTCACAAATTGAAATAAAAATTGAGCGGAGCGAAATGCAGATTCTCCCCTGTCTCCCTTTTCACTTAGCTCTCCCTCTATATCTCCCCTCCTGTCATGATTAAAACCTTTTGATTACAGCATTCTGTGCTTTGGATTTGGTCTAAAAGTGTGTGCATGCAAAATTGCTTTATTTCAAGCTTAGAAATTCAAGCGTAGGCGTAACATTTTGCAAATCTGCCTTCTCCGCCTTTTCATCTCTCCTCTCTCATCGTTTTATCCAATCCTCTCTCCTCTTCTCTCAAATGTCATCTCTTTCCGCTCATTTCCTCCCTATGCCTCATCCTCTCCCGCCCTTTGCCCTTTCTCATCCCTGCCCTCTTCGCCTCTGCCATCTAACATCACTTTTTTCTTCATTTCCCTTTCCTACTTTCTCCCCTCCAATGTCCTCTCCCTCCTACCTAACCCTCTCTATCTTTCCCAGCCTATTCTCAGCCTATTCTCAGTCCTGCCCTGTGCATTCTTCCTTTTTTCCCCTCTCATTCATCTTGGGTTCCACCACCACCTCTCCTCGCATGTCCTCCTGCCATCTCATCTTCTTCCCTTTCTTTCCCACTCCTCTTATTGCTTTCTCTGCCTCGTCCCCGCCCCTATCCGCTATCCCTGCATCTTTTTCTCTCCTTCCACCCATGTCTTTTCATCTCTCCCCGATATCCATTAATCCCATACTCTCTCTGTCCTTTCCCACTCATTCCTCTCATTTCCTTCTGTTTCATCTCCTCCCCGCCTCTCCCTCCTTTGTCATCCCTTTCTTCTCCGCCCCTGTCATCTCCCATTCCTCTCTTCTACTCGTCCCTTCCCTTACCTTCACCCTCAAATGTTTTCTTTCTCCTCCCTCCCCTCCTCTGTCTATCCCGCGTCCTCCTCTTCTCTTTTTGTTCCTCGCCTGCCTTTTCCCCTTTCCTTTTCTACTCCCGTCCCCCATTCGTGTTCCAAAACTTCCTTTCTTTGCTTTGCCGCTCTATTCAGAACCTTCAGTCTCCCGTCCCCCTCCCTTCTTCCTCCTCGTCACCTTTCTCCCCTGCCCTCCCCTGTCCTCTCCAACTCATTACTCTCATTTCCTTCTTCTGTCGCATCTTCTCCCCTCCACTCCCTCCTTTCTAATCCCTCTTGCCTCCGTCCATGCAATCTTCTTCTTTCCTTTTTCTACTCGTCCCTTCCCCTACTCTCTCCCTCTAAGGACCTTTTTCTACTTTCTACCCTCTATCTAATACTCCATCCTTCTCCTCCGCTCTCTTTCTCTCCCCCCCCCCAACTCCCTCCTTATCGCCCTTCATTTCCTCTCTTCTTTTTTCCATTCTCTCTCCATTTTCCTCCTCTCCTCTCTTCATTTTTTTGTTTCCTCGCATTTCTCTACTTCCACATCTTTATCTCCTCTTGCTCTTTCTTCTCATTATCCCATCTTCTTCCCCACTTCTTTCTATTCCAAATCCCTACTTCCCGTCATCCTCTCCTTTCCGTCTCTTCTTCTCATCCATTACCCTGCCCCTGACCTCCAAAGTAATTTATCTCTTTTCCTCACTTATTTACCCTGCAATGCCCCCCTTCCCTCCCTCCTCCTCTTGTCTTCTTCCCTATCTTTCGCCCTATCCTTTGTCTGACACCGGATCTCTTTCTCTTCTTTCCCTGTCTCTTCGCTTCTCGTGAACCCTGTACTCTTCTCCTCCCTTTTCTTTTCTGTCTGTCTCACATCTCCTCTCCTCTTATCTTTAGTCTTCACCTCGTCTTCTTTTCTCTTTCCCTCCCTTCCCTAACTGGTTTGCCCCATTTTTTACCCGCAGAATGAAGTTTTGCCCGTGTGAGATTTCAAATTAGGCCGCAGATTTCACAATGTTTTTTTGTGTCTGGTGGATATTCAAATATCATAGGAGATTTTTGCTTCATGAAGTTCTGGCCACACCGCAGTTTTCAATACTTTACATATTGCCTGCATGCAGAGAAATTTACACGCGACGCCATAAATTTCCTAGTACGACCCAGCTATAGGGGTTTTTGATTTAATTTGGGCTTTGGCCTCGTGTGAGCAGTGCCAGACCTATCTGAAAAAAAGGAAAAGGAAGGATTCTCTACTGTTGGGTTGAAGGGGCATGATAGTGTACTTTGATTGAGTCAACCATGTGCATCCTCTAATTCTTTTTTTATTTTAAAGATTTGGTGAGGAAAAAATTTGCACACACGACGAAGACATTTGCCGCAAGCTGATCAGTATCAATCGGCAGGTGATATAAGTAGGCAGGCGAAGAGAGAGAGGTTGGTGGGTCTGGCCGTGGCTGCATGCTACGGACTTGCTGGAGCTTGACCGCCTACGTGCAGAGTACTCTGGGTGTTTGGTTGGCGGGCTGCCTAGTATTAGTGCAGGCTCTGGATGAAAATTTTGGCTCTCTCATCTTTGGCAGCCAATTCACGTACATTGATTGAGTTCAACAGCCAGGCCGGTGTTTTTAGACGCTTCATTGATGTGATGGAAAGGCATGGCTTATGGGGTTGGGGTGTCGACTCTGCGCAATCATTTTACTTCACTATCCACAAGCGAGCCGTAAAGGCGCAGTGTACACTGGTTTCAGTTCTGTGTGAGGGAGAGAGAGCCATTTGGATGGTCGAAATTGCAAGGAGTTGACTTTTTAAGCTTTAAGCGTGTTGCTATATTTAGTAAAAAACGGAAATACTCGACTTTGAACAGGAAGGAAGCAAAAATTTGCAAATGTCTTGGGAGAGTCCCCATCTGAATTTTTGAGACGAATCGAATGGCGAAAATCCCAGAAGAATCGGTTCAGTAATAGCAAAGTTATGAGGGGGGGGGGGTTTTCCCCGTCGGATTTCCCATCATCTTACCCAGATCACAAACCTATAAACTCGCTACGCTTCGCTCCGCTCGAAATTAAGATTAATATACGGTATTAAATTTGCTGTACATTCTATTCTTTTATCCGTAGGCTATAGGTCAGTAGCTCGTAGCCTTTTCCTCCTTTCCACGTTACATTCTGCAGTACCCAAATTTTCGCATTCATATCTATTCGCCGTCCTTCCAAGGCCAGGACCATGGAAATCAGCTTGCAAATTTTCAAAAAGCTTCAGAATAGAAAATGCGGCGCGCCCAGTGTCGATCAGTGCAGGCATTCCCATGCGTTGCTAGGCCGCCCAACATATCTAGCTGACGCTCTCGTCCATTAGCAAGCGATATCAGCTTTATTATTCCCAGCAATAAGCCGCTACTGCATATCAGACTAACAGGCAGAGACCATGCTGTAAAAGTACAGAAAATGGGACAATGCTATGTCACATTCAGAGTTCTGGCCCTCAACAATTCCATTCGCTTTTGTCCTCCTATCCTTGCCCGCTTTCTTTTAGCAATCGTCTAATTGAGAATTATTAATGAGGCTGGCTGGCTGACTGAGAGAATGTAACAATGCTTAGCTGCATGGCTCTAACAAATTGTCATTGTGTAGTAACTCTGGCTGGGTCCACTCAGGCCCCAACTGCTCGACATGAAGCTTGTCCTAGCCTTAAATTTTGGTGCAAAATAAAAAACTCATCTATATTTCTACTGATAGTAGATTGTATTGCTTATCCGCCGTTGAACATGCAGACTCCGATATACTGCGCTCAACTGGACCTCTGCTGCTCACCGACATCTATCGGGACTTCTCGGGTCAGCCGGAGTCGGTCCGACGTGGCCTGCGAGTCATGTCGCCCGAGGTGTTCTCACCTCTGATGGACAACCCCGGCCATTTTCGCGGCCCTTGCGGTAAACGTTTAGATATACGTATTTACATATTGAAGCATTAAAGGACCCCCACTAAGCTGGAGTGACCGGAAGGGAAAGACCCCCACTAAGCTGGAGTGACCGGAAGGGAAAGACCCCCACTAAGCTGGAGTCACCGGAAGGGAAAGACCCCCCTAAGCTTGGAGTGACCAGAATTCTGTAGTCACGTGATTAAGAAAATTACCGAATTTGACAGGACATTCTGACAAAATGATGCGACCTGAAGCTTGATAGATACGATTGACTTCCTAGAAAAACCACGTGACCGGAAGTGAAAAAAATCTCCTCAAAAAAACCCGACCGGAAGTGATTAATTCCGAGCCGCATCCGCCCGCACTTTGCAGAGCGCTGGAGACGCCTGCCCGCCTACTTTCAAATGCACCGTCGCTTCCGCCTGCGCATGGAGTCCTGCAGGGCTCTTCATTTAGCAAACTTTGGCCAGAATGAACGGTTGTGGTTAACTAACAACACACTGGCAGTTCACCGGTTCATGCACCTGGGCTACCTGGACCATTCGAAGCAGAGAGTGATTAGATTCGATCTGGCTAAAGTGGCGCCCGACATTCGCGTGCTACGTTATAAAACTGACGCGGCTGAAATTGAGCGCATTTCGAACACCTGTCTTTATGCACCGGGATTTTAATGCTAACTATAGGATTATTGCTTTCCTATTGATTGCCATTCCCGTCCAATACTTGCTTCTCAGCTTTCAAAGAATCCAAATTAATGTAAAACAATTTTTTTGGTCTATTTCATGTTTTTTTTTCTCTAACGCTACTAAAATGCATTGAGTTTCCACTAGAGAGACTCGGATGAGAATGCGGAAGGCAAAAAAATTATTCTTCATTGTATTGTACTCATGATACAATGAGATTCGCAAAGTAATTAGTGCAAAGCACTTGTACCTCGTAGCCAAAAAAATCTGTAAGACATCCTTGTGTTTAAAAAATGCTTATAAATACTGCAGCTAAAATGGTTTGTTGCTCTCCGTAATCTTTAGATCAAGGGTGAGATATCTTGAATCAAGGATATACTCATACTTTTATTACTGAGTGAGCTGGAAAGATTTTTTTGAGCCAGAAGTTTATACACAATCTTACTAAAGTAAGTATTTACTTTTTTAATATTGACATACCATTTATTATTTCTTATAGTTTCGTACAGACTCAAGAATTTCTTTTATTAATATTCTAATAAGCTTCGACAAAGTATCATCAAGTGAACAATAGAGCAAAATATTATAGTTTAACCACTGTACGGAGTACAGCTGAATGTACAATGAAGAGTTGTACACTCAGTAGTGTAAAACCAACCCGTGCTCACGTGATCCGCTGAAATTTGCGGACAAATGATAAAGCAAGCGCTTATGCGCACACGGACGTACTCTTAAACTATAATTTCTTGGAAATTGGCCCTTTTGCACTATTCCTTTTTGCATAATTGTCGATGACAGCAGCAATGGGAAAAAATTCTACATAGGAACAAAGTGAAATCCCAAATATTCAATAGTGCGAAATCCCCAGAGGCTTTTTGCCCTAGAAATTTCCTGGAAATCTCCAAGTCAGCGTTTGGACAGCTATTTTTATTCGCACAAGTTTGAGCTGGGTAAATTTAGTGTGGGTGTTGCGGCCCCTCCAGCCCGCCGGGCTAAAAGCTGTACACAGCCCTCGGATGCGCCGCGCAACTAGCTGCGGCTGTGCCGTGGGCTGTACATCTGATTGAAAGGTCGGGTGTCTAAATTTATTATTATATTATTTATTATCAACTGAAAATCCCTCAAATTAATCATATTTTAGAGATAAAAATTATGTGGAAATTGATGGGAGACTTCGCTAGATGAAGAATATAACATTTTTATCCCTTTTGTTCTTTTTTGTATCTAAAATAGCTACTTTAGCATTGGCTATTGTTTGTTAACACGAGTATATAGCATGCAGGTCTGTGTAGCATTTTTATTTAATCTTAACTAAGACTTGCTCTTTGTTGCGTGTAAAAAATAAAAATTTCCCAACCATCGAAAACAGACATGTCTGAAAGTCAGTGTGCCATGCTCACAGACGCGGAGCAGTGCCACAGTACTGACGACAATGTTGGTCGCGATGGAAGGCGCCGTACGCTGAGTGAAATCAAATTTGCGGCAAAAAAGATTCAAAACAAAAATTTTAAATGCGGAATTGTCGTATGTATTTTACTCGTACTATTGGTGGTTTTGATCGCTCTGCTATGCGCCTTGTCCAAGTATTGGATTGATTATAAGGCTACTGTAAGTTGCATTTTCATCATTTAGGATAATGAGGCTATTATAAACTGCTCAAAAGTACAATTATAATTGACATAAATGATACTTTCATTGCAGAGAGACTCGGTCGGGATGGCCTATTCCATCGAGGTTGGTATCGACGCTAAACAGTTGAATGTTTGCGCGGCTAACCATGGCGAGAACTTTGCAGACTACGCCAAGTCCTGCGCCAGAGCCTACAATAACGGATCTGTGGCCCTGCTTTCCGGATGTGAGCGTTTGATGAGTGTGATCGTGCGTTGCTATATTGAGGGGGATTAGGAGTGGAAACGGGAAGAGAAGAAAGAAGGATTATCAGAGAGGTTGGGACGAAATGGGGAATGAGAGAAGAATTAGAGAGGTAGGGACTGGACGGGAAGGGGAAGGAGAGAAGGGTCAGAGAGGTAGGGACTGGACGGGAAGGGGAAGGAGAGAAGGGTCAGAGAGGTAGGGACTGGACGGGAAGGGGAAGGAGAGAAGGAAGGATCAGAGAGGTAGGAACTGGACGGGATGGGGAAGGAGAGAAGGGTCAGAGAGGTAGGGACTGGACGGGAAGGGGAAGGAGAGAAGGAAGGGTCAGAGAGGTAGGAACTGGACGGGATGGGGAAGGAGAGAAGGATCAGAGAGGTAGGGACTGGACGGGAAGGGGAAGGAGAGAAGGAAGGATCAGAGAGGTAGGAACTGGACGGGATGGGGAAGGAGAGAAGGATCAGAGAGGTAGGAACTGGACGGGATGGGGAAGGAGAGAAGGATCAGAGAGGTAGGGACTGGACGGGAAGGGGAAGGAGAGAAGGAAGGATCAGAGAGGTAGGAACTGGACGGGATGGGGAAGGAGAGAAGGGTCAGAGAGGTAGGGACTGGACGGGAAGGGGAAGGAGAGAAGGAAGGGTCAGAGAGGTAGGAACTGGACGGGATGGGGAAGGAGAGAAGGATCAGAGAGGTAGGGACTGGACGGGAAGCGGAAGGAGAGAAGGAAGGATCAGAGAGGTAGGAACTGGACGGGATGGGGAAGGAGAGAAGGATCAGAGAGGTAGGAACTGGACGGAATGGGGAAGGAGAGAAGGATCAGAGAGGTAGGGACTGGACGGTAAGGGGAAGGAGGAGAGAAGGATCAGAGAGGGGAGAATGGAGGGAAAAAAGAGATCTGAATGCGCAGTTAATTTGCCATCGCAGTGGGTCAGCCGGTGGCGCCACTGAAGCTGCTGGCATCAACGCTGACCGAGGAGTCAGCAGCACCAGCCAGAGCGGCTCTGCAGCCAACTAAAAACGCCATCAGGGTGGCTCTGGGCGGTGTCTACCAGCTGGACGTTCAGCTGACATTCGTTGAACGCCAGTTCGGTGAGAACGCGCACTTCTGCCTGCTGCTGAACGGGGATTGCGCCGCCCAGTGCAACAGGTTCCTGCCGGTGTTGGACCAGCACGAGCCGGCCTCGCGCGCCCTCGCCACGTGTTCCATTTCCGTCATCTGGCGTCTGGAATCGGGCACAGAGATTGGCTTCAGAGCTGACGCCATGCTGCACGTGGCTGCCGATCCGGCCTTGACATTTCTGCGCGTGTCGAAGCTGGAATTTCACCTGAGCTGATCATTTTTGTGACTTAAACTTGCCATTTTTGATGGGCTTTTAAACAGATTATATTATGCATTAAAATAATTTTTCAAAAAAATCCAAAATTTGACATTTCCTAGAAAGCTATTGCCTAGAAATCACCATAAACAAGAGTTATAGAGAAATTACAATTGTACATCATTTTTCGCTTCCAAATTCAGTTTTATATATATTAATTTAAACGAATTAGCTAATTTAGCTACCGATTTAATACTTAAAATGACGTGACAGAAATTCATTAATCACAGATATGTATCGTAAATTAAATATTGTAGAAATAACAAAGACTGGCAAGAGAAAATTTTTTCTAAATCGTTTTTTGTCGACACGCGCGCTAGCTGAGCACCGCGGCAACAGTGCGGGTACAGCAGGACTCGGCCAAGAAGGTTTGTTTTACTTTGCCATCAACTGTCTGTTAATACGGGTTACAAATTAAAAGTTATGGGAGTTTGACAAATCCTGCGGTGTTTTGGGATCAGCTGAGTCTGAGCGGGCATACGGTTGAGTTCGTACAGGAGCGGTAGTATTTAGCGGCAAGAAAAGTCAAGTAAATGTCAGGGCCGCTACGCGTTAAGCAGAGTTGTTTTCTCAGTAAAACAGATTGAAAATTAAGTAATTATTTTGTTAAGAAAAGTGACAATAATAAAGTAACTAAATTATAACAATAATTTAATTAATTTAAAATCATAATAAAACGTTTAAACGCAGTAAAGAATATTTTTCTTTTCGTACAAAAATACGAAACGCAGATAGAATACCAAGAGATTGACAAGCCAGCTTGAGATTGACAGGTGACAAAAACACACACAGGCGTTTTTCTATGTTTTAACTTTTCATTTGCAATTTTCTTGCAAAAGCAGCAGCTCCTCGCCGCAGCCGCAGCCGCCGCCAGCTAGCGGAGAGCGGCCGTCCCGCCAGACTGGCGACGCTGCCGCTGCCACCGTGGCAGCAGCCGAGGCCTCGAACGCGTCGGCCTCCTCGCTGAGTAGCCGAGTAGCCGAGCGGGGACTCGACGGTAGAGCCGCTGGAACGGCCTCCTCTTCAATAGCTTCTTGGGCCTGTTCAACCACCTGGTTGTTGGCGTTGTACTTTAATACTTCTGCGGTGTTCGAAGCGTCGGCAAGTGCTCCG